>KZ345261.1:74902-92212 GCA_002352805.1 Teladorsagia circumcincta
CTACTGCATTGGTAAAGACCTTTGGATACAGGGAAGCCTTGCGTGATGGCACGCAGGTGAGACGCGTCAAAATGATTCCATGTTTTTTTGCTGTGCCTTCTCCAGGGAGACACACTTTTTTGGAGTTTTAGTTTGCTTTCACCTCCAGGTTCACCACGCAGAAAATACAACTGATTTGAGGGGCTTCTTACGTATCAGATGATCGAAGACCATGAGACCGGAAAATCCCTTTTTGCAGGATTTTCGCCTCACTGCTGGGTGCCCTGACCCGCTGAATGTCTTAAGTGATGACCCAAGAGGCTTCTTATCCACGACAGACTAGATCTTGAAAGTGTCCAAATAGTCTTTCACATTCCTTTTTTCTCATTTTTGGTGATGCTAAAGTTGGAAGGAGAACGACGGTTTCCACTTGATATTTGTCCCTGTACTGCTGTAACCTTCGAATCTCTATCCATTCCATTTCAGGTGGTTTCTATCTTGTTGAAACGCTGGTTAAAAGGGCTTTGAATCGCTGGTTAAGAGGTTCAACCATTACCCGAAAAAAATTTTGTTGCGCTGGACTGACGCTATATGTAGAGCGTCGCAGCCCTTTGATGGTTCAATTTGTGGATTGAGGTACCGCGTTTTTATGTAGATCCAATCCCTCAATTCTTCAGTTCAATTTTTTCAATTACTGGTTCATTAATTTTGAGAACTATGTGCTGTTCGGTTCCTTGAGAAGAAGACATTGCCTTCAACCATTTTATGACCCAAAGAAAGAGAAAAAATAAGTGATTCGGATAAAGTGGGTTTGACTGCGAGCACTCGTTGTTACCTTAATTTTTACCTGCGTTGTAGAAGGGCACGGAGTAGAAGCTACTGACACTACAGGGGCCAAAAAGGAGACATTTCACTTCACATTCAATCAGCATTGATCAGGCTTTGCTAAACTCAAGCCGAATACTCCCGCCCGATCATTGAAAAGCACATTCATTGTATCAAAAAACTTCATAATAACCTTCTACCCCGACGACATCAGAAGAACTAGCCGCGAGAACATGGACACGATTCGGACCCAATGGTCCTCAAATAATGGTGAATCATTACGACATTATCTGAAGTGCTGGTTAGAAGGGGTCCAGCATGGGTAGAGCTACTATTCCTAGGAAGCTATTCATCAATTTGGCGATTGTAGATCATGCAGTTCTTTCAGGCTGGAACAATTATGGAACACCTCTTTGACCTCGATAGCGTGGAGGGTTACGTCATGTTCCGAAGGCGATGAGAGTAGTGAACAGGGCTATGCATTATTTTGCCGAAAGACTTCAACCACCACGGAATCTTAGAGCTTATTTTGCTTCACTATCGCCAACTTGGAATTGGTGATATTTTATTCAATTTATTTGTAAAAAGACATTTTGCCCATGTCGCACTTCGGCACTTCTTTCTTCACAGAAATTGCCGTCGTTAGCGGAAGTTCTAAAGCAAAATACTCCCCAAGGGTTTCTCTATAAGCGAACGGAGGCACACCTTTACTACTCTCACGGTCTTCAGAATATGACAGTCATCTGTCGACGTCGTCGAGCTCAAAGTGGCCTACAGTAACTGCTTTAGCCTGAAGCTCTTACTTAATTTCTTGAATCGATTAAATGTGGGATAGACTCTTAGGAACATTAGCTCTAAGTATGCAAAGCCCCTCGGAACCCGCCTTTGGGAAACCTTCGTAATCTTACACGATCCGTCGAGGACCCCATTGAGCTCGACCAGTGCGCTATGTTTCCGAGGCAATTTTTTCTGACGCCACCCACGTAGATGACAGCTACGAAGAATTTCTTATGGAATGAAGTGTGCTCTTCAATTCTAAGTTGGGTGCACCTGCTTTGAATCGAGCAACATGTGGCTAAATCGATCTGAGTGCGGGGACTAAATGTCTTTTTTATTGGCCCCCTGTATATAATCGGCTAATTAGTTGGTCTCAACACTTATTCACAGCAAGCGTGCAAAGACGGACCGACTCCAAGCGCCGCGGCGCAACCGATGCAATGTTTTGCAGACGCTTCCAGGCTCTACGCGCCAACCAGCCAAGTCGCTCGGAGTGCTCTCCCGTCTGCGTTCTAGCGTTTTGGAGCAGAGACGCAGGGCCAGCGTTTAGGTGGAGACAACAGACAACACGACAAAATTCTGTACAATTCTCGTACACTCCGGTTGACAGAAATCCTGAGACCCTATTCCATCAGGAGTGTCCTGCAGCTTATACGCAGATGATTCAAATTTTTTTACTATCAATGACTATGATAAACTCCTAACAGCTACGGACTGTTATGAGTACTGGTCGAACAAATGGCAGTTAAATATCCCAATCCAAAATCTGCCGTCATGGGGATAGGCAAAAACCATTCACACTTTACGTTTACCGAACTTCATTCTAGGATCCTTCAAGATGCGTAACAAAACGCTACTTTTCTGTCTTTCCAATCTCCGCATCAGACCAATCATGGAGTACCGCTCGCCTTGTGGTTACCATACAAGCAGTCGATAGACGAGCTTGAGGAAATTCAAAAAGTTTCACTTATGGCTGCTTCCGCACTTGGAAATCACTTCACTGTCGTACATGTAGTGAACGACTCGGAGCTGACTCTCTTGAGTTTCGCCGTAATCTTATTGATTTTGGCCTTATGTGCAAGCTGTTGACAGACAAGATTTGTCGAACTTGGACAACATTTTCGAGCTTTCACCGACTATAGGACAGCCCAGACTATTGAGAACGGCCTGATACAGCTGCTATCCGCGAGGGCGCTTTTTTTTAGTCCGAGCAGCATCACTATGGGATAGGCTAGATCTCGACTCTTTTAAATGAAAACATTCACGCTTGCTTCAGATTCAGCTTTCTCGCTAATTCAAACGTGAAACGGTTGCTTCAGGTATGAGCTGTTGGTGGATGAGGTGCTCTGCCCTGTGCCTCAGGCTGTTGTGCTTGCTGTTAGACACAAATCTTACTCAGGTCTGAACAGGTTATAACAGTTATGGTGCAGGGATATCGATTGCTGTGTTATTGTGTTTCGAGCTTTTCGGGTCGTTTTCGGCGGCTATACCGTAACCCTTCAAGTGCTTCACTCGCGACTCCACCGTCAACAACTTGCTCCCCTGCGTCCACCAGGTAATCTCTTCAGTGGCAAAAACCTGTTACGGTTATTCTTTTTAGCAATATTTACGAATTGGTAAAACAGAATACTGATGACTAGTATTTCAGCACCTCCCCACGTCGCTCCATTCCGACTCCTCTATACACCTCCTCTCTTCTCTCTCCCATCTCCGGTCCCTGTCAAATTCTCTAACATTGTTTAATTTTATTGCACTGTAGACTAATAACGCTTTTCAATATTTCTTTTTGTTTCTTCGATTTCATTGTTGTGTGATTTTATAATGTATCTTTTATGCACCTTATTATCAAATGCCAAGCTCTTCATGTTATTTTCTCTCCCCTTTCCATTCTGAAACTATTTACCTGTTACCATACATAGTACCCAAATTAAAACCATAGAGGTGGCCTTGGATCCCTGAGGGAAGGATGGCAAAAAAAGGATACTAGTTAGTATCTTTAGCCCTATACGCCTAAGGGCTTGCAGTGTATTGCAAGCCCCTAGGCGGAATAGGGCTGTGCAGGGCACTGCTCTTCGCCCACCACGGACCGCACTCCCCCACCCTTCATATCATTGTTGTCATCACAATGTACCATATATCTATTTGAACTACTTATATAATCTATGTTCTATTCTATTCTATATTGTGATTGTCGCCATTTTGGAACAAGTTGTTCCTATCACCGCTGTACAGTCCTACTATATATATAACTCGCTAAGTATGTCTGTGCGTGTGTCTCTGTGTGTGTCTGTTTGTCACAATATTCATAGCGCACGGCCCAGTTGATTGAGGAGTTGATTCCAGGATATGATAGATCCAAGATATGTATGTGATATAGGGGGTGGGACGAAACGTACTAAACGGGGGACAAAAAGTGATAATCTCTTATAAGGACTGATAAGGAAGCTCAGAACTTAGGTGTAGTGGAATTCGTGGCGCGCGGACCAGCCGTCATCAAGAATTAATTCCAAGATATGATATAGGGGTTGGGACGGGAACATAGCAGGGACACAAAGTGATAGCAACTGATAAGGACTGATAATGAGCTGGAACACAGATCTCGCAAACTTCGTGGCGCGCGGCCAGGGAGATGATTAAGAGTCCCCGGCGGTAAGGGCGATGTCAGACTTTGCGAATCGAGCGATTCGCTAGCGCATCGCTGGATACGAGCGATTCGCTATCGAATCGAGCGTTGCACCAGCAAATCGAACGTTGTACCAGCGACTCAATAGTAGCGGGATCCAACATTCAAAGGAGCCGCGCCAATTTCAAACAGTGTTTACTGTCCGGTGACGCTGTTTGAAATTGGCGCGGCTCGTTCGAATGTTGGGTCCCGCCACTATTGAGTCGCTGATACATCGTTCGACTCGCTGGTGCAACGTTCGATTCGCTAGCAAATCGCTCGATTCGCAAAGTCTGACATCGCCCTAAAAGCGCCAAAACTAGTTACCGCGCTCGGCGTCGCCGGCGTCTTTGCAGTTCGAAACATGGCAATTTGCCACTATCGGGACTCCTGTTAAAACAGTCAATGCAACGCGTCTTTCTTCCATGTAGGCCTTTTTTCTGCATTTTTTGAATGTCGATCATAATTTTGCTTTGCTTTTCATGTTTCCTTCCTATTTTCACGCCACAAAAACCTTTGTATCGAACGTCAGAGAGGCAGTTCTTAATCCTGGCCAGTTGCCATGTTTCAAACAGGCAAAGACGCCGCGCGAGATAAAGTAGGTTGCCGCGAGCGGGGACCTAAGGGGACTATTGTCGCGCACCCGCGCGGCCCAGTAGCAGCGGGACGTTGCCTCTTTTACATGTTGTAGAGTGTGGGGCGGGAGCATGTTCGGTGGGTGTCAGAAAGTGATAGCAACTGATGAGGACCGATAAGAAGCGTTAGAACACAAATGTCATGAAATTCGTAGCGCGCGACCCAGTCACAGCGAGGCGTTGCTTCTTGGATATGTTGTGGAGGGTTAGACGTAAGCGTTCTTTGCGGGTGATATAAGTGATAACAGCTGACAAGAGTTGATGGGGAACGTTGGAACGCAGGTGTAATGGAATTTATTGCGCGCGAACCAGCAGTCGTCAGGAATTGACTCCACCATATGATATATAGGGAGGGGCAGGAACATTTTTGGCGGGGAAGTGATAACGAGAGATAAGGGCTGATAGCAGCTTTGTACCAAGAATTCACCGTTGTTATCTCATTCATGTTGACACTAAAATGACTAATGTAGATATTTATGATTGTTTGTGTCAGCTTCGAAACCCAGTCAACCGCTAACCTACCCTAACTACTCAAAATGTTCTATGTTTGTTAAGCTGTGAGTGTCTCTATTTCCACGCAATCGATATTAGAGGTAGTTCAACCGCTGAAGTGTCATGCCATTCGGAGCATGGTGTTTGTTTACAGAGCTCATCGTGCACGCCGAATGGAATCCGCTGAGACCATAGAAATGGCTTTGCGTTCACGAATGAACGAAGCTCACTCTTCAGGATGATTAGATCGAAGATGTGTGGATCGCGGAGCTCTTCGTTAGCTGTCTGAAGCCGAGGCAAGCCATTCAGACACTTTTCGGGAATGCTGTGATCTTGGCAGGATCAGACTGAACATGCTTGTGAATTTCCCGGAACGCCTGCGTGATTAAGTTCATTCGAAAGCTGACTCCACCACAGAACATCGTCGTGAGCAGAAAAAGTTCTTCGAGAATATCAAATTCCGAAATCTGCTTTAGACATGGCATCGATGGAAGCGCAGGTGGATTTGTAACGAGACCTGGGCCCATACTGCTATAGAATACATGGACAGATATATCACCGTGTGGGTCCCCTTCATCTCAAAAATGGTGACCAGCGTCAATGTGGTCAGATTTACTTTTGGACACAGAAATGGCTGCACGGCAACGACTTGCAAATGGGAGAGATGCAGCTAAGAACCAGAACCGATGAGGTACATAGCGAGTCGTTATAAAACATCAACGTGTACGCTCAGTCATCCAAAATGATGAGCGAAGTAGAGCAAGCGGAATTACTGCAGAAGCTCGGGAAAATCGCGCTCCTTTCAGAATCCGGATTGTTTTTGAAGAAAGCAATGAGAGAGGATTGAGGCGCACTCAGTACGATTTACCCACGGTCAACGAAGTCGCAGTTGTGTACGTTGGGGAAGACAATGGTGTTACGGCCACAAGTAGTTTTGCAGTCCACCTCCGCAACGAATAGGGGAACAGCTCCTTAATATTTGCGATATTGGTAAGATTTGCGACCCTCTCACATATCCGCTTTTGTTTCAAACTGGAGAAGGTGGATGGGAACTAAGCATGCCTAACATCAGTGGTTCTGGAAAGCTATACCAACAGTTTGCTGTCAACGCCTATGTTAAAATCGAGCAGAATCGGCTAAACTTCCAGAGGCGAAATCAGCTCACATTGCGCGCCGATTCGTACGCAGAGGACTGTGAGACTAAGTTGCCGATGAAGACAGCAGTCATATCAAGACACAATTACCATAGTCGCAATGGCCATGGTAGGCTTACTTATTTCTTGACGATGACGTGTAATTACAGTAGAGGGAGATCAATAGAAATCTTTACAATGGTCAGGCGGCATCTGATCGTCCGGACATATTAGCGCGTGTTTTCAAAGCTACAAGAGCTTTTCCAAAGACATGTTCTTGGGGAAGTGTTAGCCTACATGTACGTAGTCGAATTCCAAAAGCGATGCCTTGCTCATGTCATATGCTTCTAATAATGAAGGAAGAGTGAGGTACGAATGGCAGGTGAAGTGGACAGATCTGTTTGTGCAGAAATCCCGAATTCCGTACAAGAGCCGGAGCTTCGTGCAGCGTGTATGTGATTCACAGGCAGGCAAGGAATTCTCCCTGTATGCGGAATGGGTCCTGTTCGTAGCGATTCACAAAAGAACTACGAGAGAGAATCACAGTTGATAAGACGGGTACCCCAGCAACGTCGTAATCTATCACCTGCGGAGAGTGGAGAAGAAGAAGTCAATGGAGTTCTCTATGATGACGAGTGGGTCTTGCCTTCAAATCCATACCTTTTCACCAAATTTGACCGCCACGTTGACTTAAAGATTCGCGGGCTTCCCAGTGCAGGAAGAGTAGCAAACAGTCTACAGGTTAGCCCTTCAATTACCTGAGTTCGAGACAGTGCAGTTTGTGCAGGTGCGAGTACAACAACATCTCGACCAGGCTCAGCAGTGTTTTACAACACTTACAGTGCTTTTCGGAGACTCAATCGGCAGCGTGCGCTGGCCGACGTTAGATGAAGTTCTGATTTGGTCATTGACTTTCGAGAACTTTACTACTACCAACTGCCTGAGTATTTTATTTTCAGGCCACTGGGAACAAGTGCCGGAAATCAGATTGGTAGGATGTACACTCTATCACCTCGGGACAACAAACTACTGCCTTAGAAGTCTTCCACTAAACATGAAAGGGAAGATGTTCTTCGAAGATATACGAACGGCAGAAGGTTTCATATTTAACACTTTTGCAGAAGCATCGAAGCATGCATGCTCTCTAGATGACTACTGATATTTCCGTCAGAGTTTGGAGGAGGCTATTCGTTACCAATGCATGAATACGTCGCTTTTTTGCATGCCTGCTATGTTTCTGTGAGGTTGTCGATGCACACGATTTGTGGAGCGAAGCTATGTCAGATTGCTACATCAACCGAAGAATTGACCATGTAACTGCAGTAGCATTTGCATACTTTGATGCTCCTGACCGGATGGCTCCTTTAGGCAGAGATTTCAGAGAAGTAATTTCCGCTCAAGTTCTTGAACGTCTCAAGATACCATCAATTGCAGTGGATTATGAAGCACACGAAGGGAATGGCTTGACTCGATATGAAACTTTCAATGCCAGGCAAAAAGCAGCAGCGTATGGTATTATTGGTGCGCTGAACATACCTCATAATCGATGTATCTTCATAGATGGCCGGAGATAGCAGGAGAACCTCCTATACAACACCGTGTTTGATAACGAAGTTGGGCGAAGTCGTAAGATGTTCGTGCAGCTTGGACAGGAGTAGCAGCGAATCCTTTACCGGGAGCAAGAACCGTCAACTCTCTATTTAAGCTGAACTTCGGAAACGGCAATCGAAGGTGCCAACAAAAGGAAGCTAGAGAAACTGGCACTGGATATGATAATTTGGGACGAAATCTCAATGGCGCCGAAAGTCGCTTTGGAGGCGGTCGATGTTCTTTTGAAGGATATCATGCACAACGACGAACCATTCTTCAGAAAAGTTATAGTCATAGGTGGAGATTTTCGGCAGGTTATACCAGTTGTCGAACACGGACAAAGGGAATATTTGGTTGATGCCTGCGTTCACAAGTCCATCCTATGGAAACTGTTTTCCATTCATCGTCTGACTGTCAACATGAGAGCGAGGGATGGTGGAAGCGACGAGTGACGAGAACGACTCTTCGAAATAGGCAATGGTGAATGCAATGAAGCTGATGGCTGTATTCAAGTGCCAGAAGGCATAGTGCCATTCGTTCGTGGATTTCTGAACAACCAGTACCAGACGTTACCTGCTAAAAGGCAATGTTCCGTCGATCATGGTGGTTCATGTATTTGTTGATTGTTGGCTGTATTAAAGAAGAAAAGTGAGTTGGAAAAAAAAGTTGACAAACCGCGTCATCAACTTCGTTGAGCGAAGGAAAAGGATGACTGTACCACAATCCAAGATAGAGCGGATATTCAGTGGCGCTCAAAAGTAATCGGCCAAATTCTATCCCGGCCATAGCTTATTTTCTTCACAATTACTTTGATTCAGATTTTGATATGTTTTGAGGGCAAACTTTTTTTACAAAATCGTACTAGTGCCTAATAGGAGAAAGAAAGGAGAAAGAAAAAAAATTCAGAAAATTCCCGAGTATGACCAAATCCCGAGCAAGTTTCAAATTATTGCAGAAATCTTGTAACTCAACCAAACAATCCATCGTCCGATAAGTAACATTGAGGTGATCCGATACTTTGTCGCTAATATTCTGAAGTTGGTGAAATCTTAGCAGGACCTGAGTACGGGATCGGCAAATGAATTCACTGCTCGCAGAGGCAACTTCCTTCATTTTTCTTCAGATATGACGAGTTTCTCGCCTATAACTGTGGCTCTTTTTCTTGCCAGAGGTTTTCTTACCCTTCCACATAATGTTCCGATAACACTTAGGAAGTACATGTGGATGGGTTTCTCCTTCGGTCAAAAGCACGCCATGCTGTCCAGCGTCTTTTACGGACTACCATAACCGAGCCTCCACCCCATTTCACGGATGGCAGCTGATACTTTGAACTGAAATGTTTTCCGTCAAGACGCCACACAATGTGCCGACTCCGCCGAACATTCTGTACTTACTTTCGTCGCTTCAAGTAACGGCGCAGTCTTTCGGAGATCTCCAGTTCAGGTGTGCGCAGGCGATTTCCCATTCTATTTCCTACCAAAACTCCACGGTATTCCAACAACTTCACAACTTTTTTGGATGCACAGCGCTTCCGAGAATCCATCGCTCCACATCCGCGTTCGCCAGTTCTCTGTATTCGAGAAGCGCTGTGCATCCAGTGGTATGGCATCTGTGCGGTAATGACTTCGCCTTTTAGCAATATTATACTTTTAGTAATAGCATTTACACATTGCGTCGCACCTCAACTGTGCAAGTGTTATCTCGACAGCATGGCGTGCTTCTGACGAAAAAGAAATCCACACGCATGTCTTGAGCGTCATCAAAACACTATGGCGAAAGGTTGGGAAGCCTCCGGCAGGAAAAATAGCCACAGTTGTAGGTGAGAAACCCGTCATATCTGAAGAAAAATGGAGGAAGTTGTCTATGTAGGCAGAGAAATCATTTACCGATTCCATACTCGGTCCTGCTAAGATTTCAGCAAATTCAGAAGGTTACCTACTAAGCGTCGGATCAGCTCAATATTATTTATCATACGGTCGATTGTTTGGTTGAGTTACAAGATTTCTACAATAATTTGAAATTTATTAGAATTTGGTCACATCGGGAACTTCGTAAGAATTTTTTTCCTTTCTTCACTCCTGCTCCTATTGAACATTGGTATGCTGATTTTCTAAGAAAGACTTGCCCTCAAAACATACCAAAATTTGAAACAAGCATGCGCAAGCCGGAAAAGCATTCGGCCGAATAATTTTGAGCGCCACCGTACGTCTCAAGGGCCCAATCAAGGATACCGTGATCACTAGTGTACGAACATCTGGGGAGCTGAAAAAGCCCAGTTTGAGCTATGATAGCTATGGTCCTGCAACAGAATCAAATGACAGTTTACTATCAATAATGAAGCCCAGTTCCCTAGTCCCATTACTCTTTTTGAGTTCACACTTACCAGCATGGTAAGTGCTACTGACCTGCGAGTTACCCTAATAAACTTGAGTTTTTTTTCGAGGGCTGAGGGAATTACTGAAGTTTTTTTCGAGAGCTAAGAGCAGCGCCAACAATTCAAACCAACTAACAATCGCTTCAATTGCCGTTTGAATTCCAAACGGTTCAGTAAAAGGGAATGAATCTACGCAATTATTCTGGGATGAGTTCCGACGTGCTTCAGTTTGAGTAAAAGCTTGGAGTGGTTTACTATGTCAAATGCCTTAGGAATGTCGGAATATATAATGCAAAGGTCTTCTTTTACATCCAGAGCGGCGGCCCAATCGTTCATGGGTTCTATCAGTTGCGTGACGGTTGATTTGTCTCCTCAGAAGCCATGCTGACTATCAGGCAGTATGCCGTGCCTTCTAGGTGGTCTACGACAACTCGCTTAATTACTTTCTCGATCACCCAGCAAAATACTGGCGTGATACAGATACATAGTACTACAGTATATAGTTGGGACTACTGAGCGGAGGCTTTTTCGTGATAGGAGTTACAACCACCTCTTCCATCGCTCAGGTACTTCGGCTCAGAATAGTCTCGAGTCAAAAATAAGTTTTAAGTTCCAACAATAGAACCCAAAACTTTCTTGAAAAATCTGAAGAGAATGCAGCCCAGAGTAATCGATGAGCGAGATTTGAACGTGGTAAGAGTCATGAAAATTTCTTCTTTACTGAACCAAAGAGTCTTGCATTGGAGGGAAAGTTCCTATCAAACTTAAGTTCCCGTCCAAGTTTCCACTGACAGCACTGAATACCTCCCCAAACAACTGATCAAATGGCAGAAAAACATTCTGCCCTTCAAAAATCGGGCGCCACTAGACACCCACATGGTGTGAGCAAGACTGGCAATCTCTCAGTAAGCTTAGATCTAGATGAGATATGCTTGGATATAGCGAATTTATTCCTGCTTCAATGATACCCATTTCAACCGAACAGCTGCGCTTCACATTTACTTTCAAACTTCCTTCCTATAGCAATCCCATTCCCTGGACCAATCAGACAAGACCGCTTTGCATTATAATTTTGCCCTTCCCTCAAAAAGAGAATTAGGAAAATGTGGGACATGAGCCTCATGCAACGTGACCTTCCGTATGGGGACAAACAAGTCCAAGTATGGCCTGCTGCAACACAAAAAGGAACATTTCATACATGCCGTTCGCGCTGAGCCCGGCGAAGGAATCATACCAATCCACAGAATCTAGGAAGGTTGAAATTTCTCATAACCAGCCAGCTGAAAATCGCGTTTAGCGACACATTTTCCCTTCTGGGCACGACTAGTTCAAACTGAATGGTAGCATGGTCATTCGAAACCAATAGTGGTTCCACCTTTACCCCAACATCAAGTGATTTCATTCCGAAAAAGGAGATCGAGAGGCTTAGCACATCTTGTCCTCTTCCTTACCAAATGGTACCATGGTCAGTAGAACCATGGAACACTTGAAAAAGTAGATCGAAAATGATAAGATCAGAATAGAGGACACTCTGGGGTAGTTTTTTTTTCAGCACCACATCTAGTGATGAGAAAAGCTTATTTTCAGCTACTCGGGTGGATCTTTTAGCTAATGGAGGGATTTTCGTCGTGGGTAATCGAAGAGACATTTGCGGGGGGGGGTCATCAACTGTCTGGGATGGTTCCAAAAAAAGAGGAAAACTGGACATTGGCTTGCCAACATGTCAGGTAGACAATTAGAATTATAAAGAGGTTCTTGTGTCCCGACGTCAACTTTTTTTTGAGAAGCCAGCGTCACAAAACACTTGTTTTGCAGCAAGCCCAAGGCAAGTTCCCGACATATAGGAAGGAAACAAACGCGAGGGTTCCGGGTGCCAGATTGGCTGGCGTATTCCTGAGAGCATATCGTTATTGAAAACGTAGGGGAATAGCGGTTCGGTGCCTCTGCGCCATTAGGAAGATGTAGTAACCCAAGTGACCTAACAAGGTGTCCGAATTGGCTGGTTGGGAAGATTTCGATGAAACAGGTATCGGGAGTCTGGTTCAGAACATGCGGAACGGAATGTTTGAATATCAGAATTTTCGGTATGGTAGGCCCACAGCCCTTGATTCTAAAGGTGGTTTTGTTCTCCGAAAAATGTCCACATATTTACTTTTGATACAGTGGAAAGCAGTGAGTTTTTTCCACTAAGTCAAACGACTGAAAACTGCTTGTAAATCGGTGAAAATGATAACACTAAGGTTTCCGTATCCGAGAAATCGAAAGGTGACGATCTCCTGGGACAGAAGTCAACAGTTTCTCAGAGAAGGAAGAATTTCAGGGTGTCCACATACTTTTTGTACGCACTGTAGTAAGCAGCTGTGGGTTACAGGAACTGATAACAAAGGATTAAGGCTGATAACCGCGATAGAAAGCAATTGCCGCTGAACTCGCGTTGCGTTCGTGTTAGTGAAGGTTGTTCTTTGTTCTTTATACGTGCTCTGTGATGTGAGAAAAGAGCACAGATGGTGGTTAATAGAAGTCGATAACAACTCGCTTATTGCGAAACGACAAATAAAACCTAGGATCAAAAGTCTCTGAGTCAAACAACTCCTTCTTACCACAATTACAGTGGCTATGAAATTTTTCAGTTCATTTCACTGATAAAACTTCTGTCGCGAATCGGCGACCGCAAGAGAGGAAACCCACAGAAACGCAGGGGGAATGCGTGAACCCCTAACATCATTCGAGTGCTGAAGCATGAGCTAAGCAAACCAGCCCGTTTCTGCTGGGGCTGTATCTGAATGATGGGGAGAGGGTGGGCTCCCCGACGCTCGACGGGCTGCTTGGAATTGGTAGGTAAGGTAGGAGAGTGATGGCGGAAGTGGTGCAGCTACGTCAGCAGCCTCGCGAAAAGGGCTTATTGGCTCACCTCGGGACTAACATAAGTATTGGAGTGAGGACAGATCTCGCAGGTTCTTCCTCTCTCCAAGGCTTATTCCTGAGGCAAGCGTCAAATTGAGGCGGTTTATAGGACAGAGTTGAAGTAGTCCGTCAACCGTCGGGAACTCCAACCCTTCCCCAGCGGAAACGCGAAGTGGGTTGGTTTACCTTTTTTCTGCTGGGACTGTATGCTAAATTACCTCCTGAAGCATCCCCGTTTCGGAAGAATTGTGGACGTTCATAGAAGTAAAGGAAAAATAAAAATGCATTTTTTATCGACATTATAGAGATTTTCTGTCAAAAACATAGTGAGTAGAATAGTATTGCTCCCACTATAGCAAGGAAAGAAATGAACGGACAAAGAAGGAACGTGTGGGTGTCAGTCATGAGAATTGTACTACATATGAGTTCGCCCTTCGTTCAGTGAGGCTCGTTGTGTGGTGTGTAAGCGCTAAGCCAAGCTGCTCTAGGGTAACGTGACGTCTCAGTGTCTAGTAATAGCTCAGATTAGTTTTCGTTCTAGAGAAGTATTCCCTTATCATAATATACTTTGATTGGAAGATGCCAAAGGCCAAGCAAAATAAGAGGCGACTGAATGCGATATTGTTTTGACAATATGTAGAAACAGTTCCAGCTAGAGTGCCATCCCCAATTTCTCTTTCGCCAAAAATCCATGCGTTTATTCTGCTACGATGTCTAACGAAAAGCAGAGGATGTCTGTCAACAGGTGCGTGAACCTTCGAACATTCAATGTTTAACAAATCGTCGTGAGAGCAACACCTTTATTCTCCGAACACTGGCTAATGAAAAACTGCAAATATGCACTAACAGCGGAGAGGTGCTTGTCTGAAGCTTAATGCTTCGCGACACGGCGGCGGGCCACGAACACTGCTGAGCGTGGTGGACATGGACAATAGGCGGCATCGCCTCCTGGAGGTGCTGTGCCTCCTGGGTTTCCAGGATTACCGTTAGGTCCGGGCTGTCCAGGAGCTCCAGGTTGTCCAGCGGGTCCTGGAGTTCCTGGGTTTCCAGCGTTTCCTGGCTGTCCAGGTCCTCCTGCATTTCCAGGAGCTCCTAGTGGTCCAGCTGGTCCGGGTCCTCCAGGAGTGTTGGTTGAAGTGGTGCCGTCCTGTCCGGGCTGTCCAGGCTGTCCATCGCTTCCTGGATTTCCTGGTGAGCCACCTTCTCCTGGAGGTCCAGCTGGCCCTGGCTGTCCGTCCTGACCTGGAGATCCAGCCTGACCTGGGTTTCCGTTGGGTCCTGGACCTCCAGGGTTTCCATCTGGTCCGGGTGGTCCTGGAGGTCCTGCTGGACACTGTATGCAAGAGGTGTCTCCTCCAGGGCAGACAATAGGAGCGTATGTAACGGTGTTGTCACTTCCAGGTTGTCCAGGTGCACCGGGCTGTCCTGAAATTTAAATGAAATAATCTTCAAACTGATTGGATTCGAGTAATAAAGGAAACTAACCAGGTGCTCCAGCCTGTCCAGGAGGTCCAGGAGGTCCGGGTGGACAGTTCACTGTTGGAGGTGTGCACTGGCAGTAAGATGGCAGGGCCTGTTTCTTGCTACGGAATATAGAGCCGAAGGGATTCTCACGAGGCTTGGCCGGAGGAGCAACGGTCACTTGGAAATCCATCATTTGGCTCCAAGCGGAGTCCGTCTCGACGCGGAAGACGGAGACGCCGTCAAGGACTTCATCGTGGATCTCGTTGATGGTATTGTAAAGCGACGGGACTACGATCAGGCAAGCAACGATAGCAAGAGTAGAGCAGGCCGAAGCCACACCGACGATCAGCTTCTCCTCGAGCATACTGTGTTGGTTATTAGGCTTCCCGCACCCTTTTTATAGGGCTTCTTGAACGACGATTGGATCATCTGAAGTGGACTGTAATTGACTATTATCCGAGCATTACTAATGTGAAGGCTTGCCGATTCGATCGCAGTGATTCGATAAGGAACCTGAGCGAAAGTGAGGGTTAACTTCACAGTAGCGGGGAAGAAATATTGCAATTTTGATTGAATTGATACTATTGCCTGAGCTTGTTTGGTTTTTGGGTACCATTCCTGTTTTCCATGCACCACTGAATTCAGTTGTTGAGGTGCCATTGCGTACCATTGCGATATCCAACCATTTTCAATGGAAACTTGATGTCGCTGTCAAGTAATAAAGCATGGAAGTGCTATTGAATCATGGTTCCATCAAACATCTATTCAAGGCCAACACCCTCACTTTCCCGCAGATTGAATCATCGAATCATAGCAAAAACCGTGAAATCGGTTCTCGTCGTAGTTACTATGGAGTTACAGTTCAAATCAAATGATGATGTGGTTTAGGACTGGTTATAAAAAGGATTGACTCGGAAAGCTTGAGTTCAACTGCAGGTGACGAAATAACTTCTTTCGATGTCCCACTGTCATTTGCGTCCTTTTCGTTTTCCTCAGTGAATTCACCTGGCAGTGCAAGGTTACAATCAGATCTGTAAATACAGGGGTGGCCAAAAAAGGAGACACTTCACTAGATAATCAAAACGGCACTATTCAGACTTTGCTAAACTCAATCCTAATAGTCCCTACTGAAGATCGAAGAGCACATTCCGGTCTATCAGAAGGCATCGTAACAGCTTTCTACATAGCCGACTATAGAAAAAATTTCCATAATTTTCCGTGGAACCGTTGCAAACGCTTCAGGCTCAACGTGCTCCTCAGTGGGTCATAAACCGTAACGAAATTTTTCGAAGCGTTGGTCTCAAAGGGTCTTGCACAACCCAAGATACTGTCTCCAGACACATATCCATCAGCTAACCGATTGAAGGAATCATATAGCTGGAGCAGTTACGGAAGACCTCCTTGAGCTTGATGGCGATTGCTGATGACGTCATATCCTGAAAACGATGAAGGCAGTGAACAGGGGCTTGCATCTGCGTATGGAGGGGCATTTCAGGAATCATTTCAGGAATATTTCGCCGGAAGAAGTCTATGATCCATGGCGGCCTGTGCGAGTCGAGCTTACTGATATGAGTCACGGGCAAATTGTCCCTTTTTTGGCCACCTCTGTATTCGAACGCAACTCGGTCATTGAGTTTATCAAGGGACCACTATGGTCGTTCCTGTACTCAACATATCCGAATTGACGTTTCGTCAAAATCGACTATTACAGAGAAACGTATATATGTCAGACCAGAAGATTTCTCGCTATTTCGAGCCGTTTGGGCCCAGAACTCCACCTGTCAGTTCTTCTCGTGGATATAGCCCAGCCCAACACATCTCCGTCCCCATGAAATGTGACACCAGAATCCTGCGGTGCTCATTTCAAGGATAACTGCGTTGAATTGAGCATCAACACTACCTCTGGATGTATGTAGGGTCGATTTCACAAGCACAAGGTGAGCCCAATGGCCGAAGTACGGCGCTAGTGATTCGAAACTCTTCACACAGCCAGGCATTTGTGCAGAGATCTTGTCAAAAGACTCCAGGTATCTTCTTGTCGAAAAGAGCAGAAGAGAACACGCTGGAAAGTTGATTCTTTCCGGGGCCCAAATTCTTTGACCAAACACTGCGAATTTCTGCTTTCTAGCTCCGTTCAGAAAACCGTCAAGCAGATATCGAAAGCGGTTCTGAACTCAGCGCTTTAAATCGAGTGCAGATGTCTACACAGGTGCGAGCTCAACAGGGTCTTGGACGGATCGTGGGCCATTGCAAGCATCCCTGAAGCGCTGCTAGTAATGGTTGCTGCACATCTGGAACCGTAGGCCTCCTCATGCTCAAAGGTGATCGAAGATTACATCGTGTTCTGATGAGGGTGGGGCAGTGAAGGAGAGCAGGCTCCTGCTCATGAGGGAACATCAAGAGAATGTTTTGTGGTGAAACTTCCGTAATCCACCCTGCGACGAAAATTTTGCAAGAAATCCAGCATTGCGGGTG
>KZ345261.1:111074-121809 GCA_002352805.1 Teladorsagia circumcincta
CCCGCGGGACCACCTGGAGACGCTGGACCACCAGGAAACCTCGGAAGCGATGGACAACCTGGACAACCGGGACAGGACGGCACCACCTCAATCAACACCCCTGGAAGACCTGGACCAGCAGGACCACCAGGAGCTCCCGGAAATGCAGGAGGACCTGGACAGCCGGGAGCTCCAGGAAATCCTGGTGCACCTGGACCCTCCGGGCAGCCTGGAGCACCAGGTCAGCCAGGGCCCGACGGGCAGCCAGGAAATCCAGGAGCACCGGCACCTCCTGGAGGCGACGCTTCTTATTGTCCATGCCCACCACGTTCAGCTGTACTTGTGTCACGCCGTGTCGCTAGACATTAAACACGACAAAATCAAATCGATCCTGATCACTTTTATAGACATAAGCACTTTTTGTGTAGATAAGAGATGTTCGGACAATAAACTTATTATTCTTAGTCTTTCGCTGGCTGAATGTAAGTGCCGTCATTGACGGATTGTTACGGTAGTTGATAAACAGTAATTCATATACGGGTCCAAGGTAAAACCATATAAGAGCAACGCATCCATCGCTCCGGAGGCTGAAGGTGCTATGCAGTGCTATACAGAGTGGGGCAGAATTATTCGTGCACCTGCATGTTTTTAACTTTCTAGTATTCTTATTGTAGTCATCCCATTCTCATCCCTTGTATCCCATCCCATTCTCTCAGGAAATTTTGTTAGAACATGCTGCTAATAATACTGACAAAGTGGTTCGACTTTTCGCTTAACGAATTGCAATCATCAAACTTCATCGGAACGCTATGCAAGCGCGTTAAGCAGATCCTCGACTTCATCAATGCCCTTTAGTTCTCCGGATTAAGCCGATATGATTTCAAGTAAGGCATGTCAGTCTGCTTTATCATGTACCTAAATTTGAACCCTTTCACTACGGCGCTTCTACAATCCTGGGACGAAATTGATGGAAAACACATTCGTGCCGCATGCGATGCTCTCCCCAAAGGACTGAAGCACGGTGTGAGGATAGATTCCATTATTTTGAAAACAGTTCAAATGATGTGTATTTTCACTTTTTTTTTTACAAATGGTGTTTATGATTAGAATTGATTACTGAAAGTTAGAACCAAAATGCGAAGGAAATATTGGTCCATCAGTTACTTGCCCACCTTGTACCAGGGGGGATGCAATAAAAAACAAACATTTTGTCTCCGTACTCACAAGGAAAGTCCCTGGAGCAGTGCCTCGGTGGCGCAGCCGGTAAACAATCGCACTCGCAGGAGCAGCACCAGGGTTCGATTCCTTGATGCATGCGGTAATTTTGCATCTGTCTTAAAAGGATTTTTGAACGTTTGCAAAACAGTTTTTCGTGCCACTTCAACTATTTTTACACCCCAGTAGTCCTTTTTGAGCAAGTTTCTGGGAGAAACTTCCACTGTGACTTCTACAAGTATGGTTTCTATATAACTACTAATCTGAAGCTTTGTTTAATGCACTTTACTGTGACGCATCAGAAACACTTGCTGACAACGAGCATATGTCATAATCCAATGCAAAATGAGTGAAGCAGAAGAGCTTCTCACAGTGTGAGCATCGAATAAAGAAAACTGCAGCCATCACTATCGCACATCCCCTCCAGTTCGGATGAAAAACAGTACTGCACAGGGGTTTCAAATTCACCCGGATGTGCATCAAGGTAGCCCGCGACATGCCAGGAGTAGGAGAGAAAAGAGAAGGTCATCCGAATCAGAATCTCTCAACCGGTTGATAACCGAAGCTTTCAAAATCCTGGAGCCCGCAAAGAGATCGCCATCTAGCGATCCGCCAAAGATTTTGAATTCCTTCATCCTGAATTTTGAGCGCTTGGAGAGGTTTTCTTCGCAGAGTAATGCAGGCAAGAAAGAGGTTTCTCCCAGAAATTTGCTCAAAAAAGGACTACTAGGGTGTACAAATAGTTGAAGTGGCACGAAAAACGTTTTGCAAACGTTCAAAAACCCTTTTAAGACGGTTGCAAATCTACCGCATTCATCAAGGAATTGAACCCGGGTGCTGCTCCTGCGAGTCCGATTGCTTACCGGCTGCGCCACCGCGGCACGATCCACCTTTTGTACGTCAGCTTTACGAACTGCACCCCAGCGGTTAGACCACCCCCCTAACTTCTCTCTCCGAATCGTTTAGCAGATTTAGAAGCCAGATTCGAGATCAGCGGTCCAAGATGCATACGTGGGTATACATCTCATCTCGAATGGCCATGGCGACTCCAGGGATTTCCTTGCCAGATGGATTTAATCACACTCTGTCCAATTCAAAGCGAGTGCGCCCAACTTAGAATTGAAGAGCACATTTTATTTCATAAGTGATCTTCGTGATGGCCATCTAAGTGGACGGCATCAGGAAAATTTGCCCTCGGAAACATGGTGCACTGTTCGAGCTCAATGGGGTCCTCGACGGATCGTGTACCATTACGACGGTGTCTGAAAGGTTGGTTCCGAGGGATTCGCTAAGTTAGGGCTAATGTCTCTGGGAAACCATCCAACACCGAATCGATACAAGAAATTATGTAAGAGCGTCAGTCTGAAGTAGGCCACCTCGACCTCGACGACGGTGAAAGATGACGTCATAATCTAAAGACCGTGAGGGCAGTGGGGGAGGGCTTGCGTCCACTTGTAGAGCGATATCTAGTGAATATTTTCGTGAACTGAAAAAAAAATTGAAAAAAAGTGAACTTCCGTCAACGGCGGCAACCTCTGTGAAGAAAAAAGGGTCGAAGTGCGACGTAGGCAAAATGTCTTTTTTTTGGCCCGCCCTGTACACTACATGCGGAACACGTACATAGAAGAACACCCATACACAGAAGAAACAATAATAGAATTCGCCTTTGAAAATACCGAACGCACTCTTATTTGGTAATCTGGATCTAGAAATCGCTTCATATGCGCTACCATTATCCTCAGGCAAGCGCATTTGTAGGTCCTTGTAGAAATGAAATTGACCGGCCAAAATGGACCGGAGGTCTGTTCCTTGGCACTGCATCGTGTGACATCGTTGCGCAACGGAAATCTTTGAAGAGCTTTTCCTGTTTGATTGCCACGCAATGATCGGATAACATAACGCGATCTGATCGTTGATATTAAAGATGCGCTCCATTGTTCGTTCCTAATGAACTGAAACATGTTGCGATTTCTTCAATACCTGTTGCTCAAAAAGTTCGGGGAGGAGTTTTCGATTAAATGCACCCCTGAGTGGATGGTGTCGCGGATGAGGCTAGCTGTGCCTATTCGTGGATACTATACGTACATCCAAGCTCTATGATCTTGCGAGGGTCATGAAACTCATAGCACACGTCGGTACATAGGTAGTACATTGACCGTTCATGTGGTGTAGGTCGGACAGGGACACTATGGTGGTTGATAGAAAATGATCCTATTAAAGGCAGAATTTACGATGAAAACTCAACCCATTCCAAATTACTGTAGGGCTGGTAAGTAGTAGCAGAAAGGAAGCGGAACCATGAAAAACGGCTCAGAACCCGAGAAATGGGATCCCTTTCTTTCGCCTTGATCTCGGCATTGATGAGACTCTCATCGCTGTGCCCTCTTCAACATAATGCTCTCTCCGCTATCCAATCAATCGCCGCGTATAGACCTGCGGCGAGTGACTAGATAGACGGTGGGCGGAGACAGGCGGACCCGCCAAGATTGAGCCCTGCTAGCTCTCCGAGGACAAATCTGCCGCTGCCTGTTGCGCGCCTGTCCACACCATCAGGATGCTCGCCGGTCTCCCCACTAGGCAATTTCTCCCTAACTCGACCTTCGTCCTTTCCGTGGAGTCTTCCTTCAAGAAGATCCTTCAAGTAAGGTCCACATTCGGGCACTAATTTAGTTGGGCCCTTCACGGTGACAGAGGAGCTATGGCTCGTACATGTGGTATAGGTCGGATGGGAACATAGGTGGTTGATGGAAAGTGATATGGACCGATATGTGCTGATAAATGGCCTATGAATGGAAGTGTCGTAGAATCCGTTACAGTTTCGAAATTATGATTCAGCCATAATCACCGATGAAGACACCGATAGAGTTAGCGACAACTGAATGTAACAAAAATTGCTGTGTTTAGACAACGAGTAGACTAAAGGCTTCAGGTGGTACTGGATGCTCAACGAATTAACGCGTTTTATTCTGAATTCAACATTAGGAGAAGTATCATTGAATCGTTAAACTATTTGAGCTTCTCCCTAGTGGCGCGTTCTTCATATTAGTTTGTCGGGAAAGACCTTCGAAAGACCTTTTAGGATTGTTTTGAAACATTCGCTGTAGGAATTATGTGAAGGATGGTCAATGCTATCTCCCCCGCATTTCTGCCTTACCATTTCATCTCGATTATAGCTGGAAAACTCCTTTTGTGTGAAAGTATGTTCGACTGCCAGTGCTTTTGTAGATCCAGAAAGTGCGCCGAAGTGGAAGCGTTGCGGCAAAGAGCCTACATGCTAGAATGGATCTCCAAGTCGTCTTCCATAGCATGACAATTCTTTGGTTGCCGAAGTCCAGATATTTGAGAAAAAATTTTGATCGGCCTGCTACACAGAAGGATTGATGCATTGTGAAGCTCCATGAAGAGAACCGCGGTGCAATGCGTTGATACTAGCGGAGAATTCCCCTGTATTATCAGAGTGCAGTAGCTCGCCTTGAAAAAAAAAGAGGAATTGTGGCGAGACAATATTTTGCGATACGACTGACCACAGACTATTAACACGATGAAATTTTGCATGGACGTTTTGAATTACTGCCTGCGTCGCATTTGGTCCGACAACTTTGTTGTTGATAGCAAGAAGTGGAGTCTTCAAATTGACCGAACACGAGCGCACACTGGCTCGGACGTGTAAAATCGAAGATTCCAAAGTCGATTCTAACCCTGCAACATGGACGGCATTTTTCAGGATTGGTGAAGCTCCAAACGCATTGCTCACTAAGAGCTGTTGCCAACGAGCTCCACTGGTGTTGATGACCGATAATGTTGGCAAGTGGTTGGGCTCGCCGGCTTAACGCTGGGAAAACATCGAAGGGTTCACTTCATCTCAAAAACGTTTGTCCTCGAATGAAGAAGGTCTTTCAAAGGCTCCACCCTCCTCATGGAAAGTTCTGAGCCGCCTGGTGCAATGCTCAGCAAACCTTGCACCGTCAGACTACCATCAGCCTCTACTGCTGTCAATCAATTGAAGGAGAGGTAGTCGATGATCCGAACCCAGGCGGAGTGGGCTTGTTCAGGTTTTTTTGCCTCTGAAGCCCAGGAACATTAAGCTGCTATGAGGCGTTTTTTCTTCGTACAACCATGCTTTCATGTAAAAGTTTAATTTCAAGTTTGTTCAAGGAGCAATCTGCTTGCACTAAGCATGTTGTGCTTCTCTTGCGCGGGGTACCGCTATGCTTTTGATACAGAGGGATTTCTAAATTTTCTTATAAAGATGGCACACTGAATTCAACAGTCGATAGGAAGCCATTGATTCTTAACCACTAACAGCAGCTTTCAGGGACGCCTTTATACTTCTAAAATGCCCTGTAGAAGCACACGATAGCGCATCACATATGAAAAATCATAAGAAGTTCAAGCAGACATTCCCATTTAGGGGATGTCACACTTTGCGAATTCGCTAGCGAATCGCTGGATACGAGAGTTGCGTCAGCGAATCGAACGTTGCACCAGCGAATCGAACTTTGCACCAGCGAGTCGAACTGTACATAGCAGCAACTCATAGTGGCGGGACCCAAATTTCAAAGGAAGTCCCGCTACTGTCTGACAGTGTCACTGGACAGTAAGCACATTTTAAAAGTGGCGGGACTTCCTTTAAATATTGAGTCCCGCCACTATTGAGTCGCTGGTACTTGGTTCGACTCGCTGGTTCATAGCTGGATTCGCTGGTGCAAAGTTCGATTCGCTGGTGCAACGCTAGTATCCAGCGATTCGCTACCGAATACAAAATGACGCAAAGTCTGACATCGCCCATAAATTGGGACAAATTGTTTCAGATCGTGCGTAGAATTTTCACTATGGTAAGACTATTTAGGGCCAGTACTTCAGAAAACCTTAGGATACAGTGCTGTTCAGATGAAGAGTAGCCTTGGAAACATATTTTTTTATTTAAATGTTTTACGTCTATCATCAGTTTGAATGTCGAGATTATAGCATAACGTATGAAGAATTCAGCAACTAGTGCATTCTTAGCCAGCCTCTTCGATTGGATAAATAACTTGAGGACTAATTCCACTTAATTTTCTCTGCCTGCAAACGAAATTCTTCAATTCTTTGTATTGCTGGTGTGCTGTGTAGGAATCTGGTTTGGTTTGCCACCACACATATAAATCGGCTAAGAGACAGTTTAGAGGCTGGTGAGAAATTGGAGAGAGGTGCCGAGGAAGGAAGAGGTGGGCGGGACATGTGACGAAATAGGCGGCGTTCACCACGAGATAATCGGTCCAGGGGCAGCCTAGACACCAAAAAAATGGACAGTGGTTAACGAAGGAGGGAACATCGAAAGTCATCGGTGGATGTGGCATGGGACAAGCGGATACAATCGAGCTTAGGGATCAAATATTCATAGTGTATGAGCCCAAGTTCGAGGAATGACGCAGCAGGATTCCGTATTGCCACAGAACCGTGTTGTGCGCGAAACGGCGTGCGGCGCTTACTGTTGCATCGATACGTCATCTGTTTCCCCGGTAGAAGAACAGGAGATTACGCATGTGATCATGCAAAAGGGATTGGGGATTAGCCAGGATTGGATCTGCCGCTGTCTGTCTTTCAGATGTCATTTACCCGATAACAACAGGAATTAATTTTTGATTCGATCTGGGAGCACTTGAGCAAGCGGTTGGGGATTCTTCTACATATGATTGGGCGGTGCACTGTTTACAACTGTATTCTATACAAAGGAACTTTGGAAGCTTGGAGAGCTGTGTAGTTATTCGCAAGAGAACGATCAACATACTGACCCTACGTGCGTCGAAATGTCTGGATGCTCCTGCAGTTCTAACTGTCCGGTTTGCTGATTCGTTGACCTCACCACAGTGGTTCGAGTGGCACACACTTCTAAATGTTTTCGATTTCACCAAAATAAGATCGTTGCTGTCGGCGCTCATGTCGTTGGAGGGGGGAGAGGGGATAAATAAGGGAATCTAGGGAGGATGTGAGCCATGTGTTTCGCTAGCGTTTCTCCTCTCCCCTGGGCTTTGTCATAGCATTATTTATCATCGGCCGTGTCTTTACTGTCCTTCCCCTCCGCCTGAGGCCGTGACCACCGATCCGACATGATCCTAAGACCTTACCTCTAACAGTCCCCCATCGGAGCGTGTGACCAGCGAGGCTAGACAACTTTGATATTTTTGCCTCTTCTTCCTTTTGTTCCGTACTGTAGCCGTTCCTGAAAAGGTGGGACAGGCTCAGACCGTGCAATTCTTCAGAGTTATTAAGTCGGCACATAACTTCTGAGACACCCTGGCTGCTTTCCAAATTTATTGCTTTATTATCTATTTCTTTGAAACATATACTTATTCAATTTTGTATTTGGCCCCATTATTAACAGCACATCGTCAATGCAAAGGCAGATTTTTAATGCCCTTTTAAATCCCATTGAGTTCTGGTTGAAGAGAAATTGGATGTCGATTTTGACATCGACATCCAATTTCTCTGAAAGCAAAACTGAATGGAACGCTAGGAGTGAGTTTCTTCTACAGAACGTGAACTAGAGAGGGAGCAGATGGCCGCTGTTCGTACGAAGTTATTGCCAGAGCTGGAAGAGCTATCAACCCAAGTCTGCAATTTTTCACCAGTTTTCTTCGCAGGGTGGAGAATAAGTGAACAACCTTCTTTGTTGACTGCTTGTCTTCATCGCTGACCTTGGTATTATTGAGTGTCGGTTCCAGCGCAAACCCATTTCGTATTCTAACAACAGCTCATGAAACATCGAATTTGGGGGGGGGGGCTTTGGCTTTGACTGTCTGATTTTCGAATTGTTCAAGCTAGGCCACTTTCGCTTGTTATTTGTCAGAACACTGCACCCAGTCCACGTTACCGTGAACACGCTGGATGATCAACTGAAGGAACCATGGAAAACCAATCGAACATGACGATGTCAGACGTGTTTGGAGCTAATTCAGACTCACACGTGGGATGGAACCTACATGTTTTCAAATCTTGAAGAGCTTTCGAGGTGTTATACACTTAACTTGTCATATCAGAAGCGCTCTAACAAATATTAGCTAGTATGCCTAAATTACTTTTCAGTGGCGTCGGGTAGAGCAAGAGATTGCCAGCCAAAGCATTGTTGGAGTCATCTTCAAAGGCGAGCTCTGACCATGAGACAAACTGCTGTATAAGATCGTATCATTGTGATGGATGAGCGCTTGATGATCTGAAAATGAAAAGGAAAGCAAGAGAAATGAGGGGAAACTCGAGAATCAAGTCCTCAATCTCCAGTACGGTCAGCTGTGGTACGACGGCAAGACAAAGCAATCAAAGAGGACAGAACATGCAGGAGAGCGCCGTTCGAGACAGCGCGCTGATCTCCACATCAATCGCGGTGGGTGGAAAGCATTGGAACGAGGGTCAATGGTTGCAGGCTCGTAAGGATTAGCGCCATAACCGCATAAAGTAGGCAACAAAGCTTGCATCATCTAGATAGATAGGGATCCTACAATTCACCTCGCAGTACACTACTAGTCGGGATAACCCGAGGCTCCACTTCAAAGCACTACTCCCCACAGAAGTCAGCTCGAAGAATCATTCATTGGGTGGAATAGCGTAGCCCACGCTTAGCACAGGTATGCCGTTGTCGCAGCTCAAAAGTGTGTGACCACGGCGCTAGGGTCTTACAAAGCTGGCCTTCGGCCGCTGATCTTAGCCTTTGGACGAATTGCATGATTGCGTGTCCTTGCGCGACTGCGTGGTCCCTGCGCGATTGCTTGTGACTTGTACCGCGTTTGAGGGACTGTATTTATAACTATTTATAACTATAGGACTATATTTTGCTCGCATTTACTTGCCTATTTTATTTAGTTGTTTCATTTCTTTGTTCGTGTTGGTGCCTATGTCACTGCTTGTATTAGTGCATGAGCGAATGCAGTTGCATTTCTTGCTGGTTCGCGCCAGCATGAAATGCAAGCTAGTTTGGACAATTCGTCCGACACGCCGTCCCTTGTTTCAAGATTGCCTTCAAGTTGTTTCAAGGGAAGTCCTTCTTTGAGGGCTTCATCGTCAGTTTTCGTTGTTTCTTTGCAACCAACTCGTCATCCACAGTTTGATTATCGACCGCTTCTACCCACGAAATCGATATGAGGGTGTTGCTTTGAATAAAAAAAGCCAACTCCGAGCGAAGTGCGCCGTGGATTGACGGAGGTGCCCTCAACTATCTTATGTTTAATCACCTATGTAGCTTGGCGCATGAAAGATCCTAACCAGTAGCAATGAAATGAGAGGCTGAGAAAGAGGCTTTGAGGAAACTGGAATCCTAGCTAAAAGGCAAAACCTAGGTACAGTTTGTGTGGGATACCCTTCGGTCTATAGGATAGCCTCAGTTAGGACAATTACAGATATGGCGTTTTTGTGCAAGTAAACCACCTGGCAAGAGCCTAAGACCTTGCACAATAAGCTGCTGCAGTTGCGATTGTTTTTTCCTTTACCACCTTGTTGTCTGACGTCCTATCATCTGTTGCACTCTCTCACGTCATACCCACCTGCAGGAATCATCCCAATTTGATCCCTAACACGCCTCTTGAATGCATTGATCCTGGGCATGCCTACAGAAAGCAATATACAAGTGAAGTAGGTAGTTTCGTTCGGATAGGTGAGCTTGGGTGCTGAGTTGTAAAGATATTGGTTAGCTTTAACTAACTAACTTCCCGAAAGATCTCACAGCAGTACATGTAAAGTGCCTCAGAGTTATATGTCGACTCAGCATATTCCCATACTCATGTAACTCCTTCTTGAGAGTTGCTTGACATTCCACAGGTATTTCTGCAAATGTCATTTTTCCATTCATATTGAGACGACGACGATCCTGAAGAGGCGATTGTTGCGGCCATGGTAAACCTGTCTGTTTAAAGTCCGACTGGAATCAGAAGCTAGGCGATCTCTATCCATCAGTCGCTATTAGGCAAGAGACAAAGGGCATGCATTGTATCAATGAAACTGCCTGCAACATGTCTACACTGAATGATAGGAAAGGTGCACGAAATCTCGAATACATCCGTCTTCAATTCGCTTTACACTGTGCGAGAACAGGCGGTGGACGGTAGCTCGTGCAGTCAGGTTTGCCCTATATCGTGAATATTGAAGCCGTCGGGCTCTGCTGTCGACTCTTGAGCACATTCCTTGCTGCGACTTGGCTGAAGATTTTTGTTATCCACCCTGCAGGATACCAGGGCTTTCACTTGTACTTCACATGTATCGCCCAGGACATGTCGCTTTTCTTCTAGCGCTTTTCCTGATCTCGTCTTTCTGAGAGCCGTCCCCCCCCCCCGCCGATTACCTAGTGCACAGGATCACGTGCTGGCGGGGCACAAGGAACAGCTGTATGAGCAAATTCTACTGCTAAAATGCTCTCGAAGAAGTTGTCTCATCGCCTTTCTACATTTTCGCGCTTCATTAGGCCGTTCTCGTTGTAAATACGGAAGAAAATTTCTGACTCCCTCGGATTGGTGATCGCAGAAGATAAGCACACCATCCGCCATCGCATGTCTTCAAATTTTAGCTGACATCAGCG
>KZ345262.1:10238-20623 GCA_002352805.1 Teladorsagia circumcincta
TTAAGGAAAACCCCGTAGTTTCCCTAAAACTGTCTGTCTTTGCATATTTGATCGAATCTAAGGCGTTCTGCACAAACAATTCTTGCCGTCGGATACGCCACGCACGCGCCTATGGCTGGCATTCGGAAGTCTATTTCATCTTGCCATGACCCGCAGCTCGCAGCAGTTGTATCCTTGTCCTGTTCTAACCTAAAATGCCTGAAATTGTGACTTGTCCCAACCCAGTCCTCGAGATTGCGACCCCTTTCCTCGGCCCGTGACCCAAATGCGACCCCCTCGCTCGAACAGTTCGAACGAACGGTTGACCCTGGTTGTACTCAGGCCCTTCAGAAGGGGGCGGGTTGTAAAATTTTGGAAATTTGTCCAACGTGACGGTTGACCCTGAACTGGGGTGCTCGCAGCGGAGAAAAGCTTCGCGCTGCGAAAAGTGCAAAAGTCGCTTTCTGTCCTAACAAATCACACCCTACAACGCTTTGCAGACATCAAAGCAGTAACTTATCACATTGTTTGCATGGGTAGCAACCTCACATTGGCAGGTATACGCAACTTACTGCACGATTCGGGGAATCACTTGAATTTCTTTACTTTCCTCATGGTGAACGAATTTGTGGCGCAGAAAGGAGTGGATCATTGGCTGCACTTGAACAGATCCACTGCTATGCACGATTGAAGTAGTCTCGGCTGAGGAAATGTCAATACACGTACACAATATTGCGATCCCGAGCAAGACAGGTACCCGAATGGAGGCCTGTCGCGCGGCGAGGTGGCAGAGGCGTAGACGGGTGGGTCAGCGAGCGAGCGAGCGCGCACTTTATTGATTTAGTGTCACATTGAGTATAGCGTACTATACTACATATGTCTCATATCGCACAATGCGTGCTGCAGCTCGCCCGCCGCCGGCTGCGTCTCTCTCATCTCGCCGCGCGACGGGCCTCCTCTCGGGTAATCGAGCACGACCCCTCTATGTTGAAAACATACTCAGGATGATTGAAGAAACGTTTAGAATGTCTCTGAATCTTCGTTTTTCTAAGCCTTGAGTGAAGGTTCTGCAGAATTTCACGCGAATTTCAGGGAAATTGAGCAGTGAGCTAACTTCTTTCGTGTTTTTCTTATGTTCGAATAGAATTTACCTTTTCGTGGAGTCGGGGCAAAAACAGTATCGACCTCTTCGCCGCAGGAACGACACGACCTTTGACAGTGAGGTCGCATCCAGAAAGGGTTCCTGGAAAATATGTAAGTGGTAAGGGCGATTGGTTTTAGGTTCTCGAGCATGAGGGTTTGGGATTAACTCAGTCGAGTAAGATCTTTCCCTAAGGGAATGTAAAATTGTTTTCTCTTCAATAACTAAAAGCATGTGCATAGTAAGGCCCAACACATGATTTTGCAGTGGATGCGGAAATGCAATGTTCGTCAACAAAAAGTGACTTATATTATATAAAAATACTAATTCTCCATTGGAATCAACTTGATTTTGCTAATACTCCAGCAAAAATTATGCGACGCTTTCGTTGCCTGGAATCATTTTAGTTGCCTCAATGACATGCTCTCGGTCGACGGCCTGCTTTTCGAACCTCGGCTGATCGTTCAAATCACTGCTAATCGAAAAGAATCAATACGAAAATTGGCAAAACTAGTGGAAACTGTTCTTCGGGCTACACGTTGCGGCTGTGAGCTCAAATTATTTTGTCGGAAACGGTTTGACCGTCATGCCCCAACCATACTCGTTAGGATGCTTTCATACTTTGCGCCGGTGCGGACGGTGCGGATAGTGCGAAAAGCGTCGATACGCGCTCTGGCACATAGCGCGTACTTGGCACACAGTCGATACCTCAGATACATAATTTAATATTGACGACCGCGCGCTCTAAACTTGTCCGACGCCTGGGATTACGCGCATTTTCCGTAAGGTGCGACCGTGGCTTCATTACAAGAGTTGCTTTTCTTTGCGCTAAACATAGGCACTTTTCTAATCATGAGTGGGTTCCCAGGAAGGGTCCCTAGCCAATCACTGCTTGAAGTCTTAGAAAATTGTCAAAGAAAATAGAAAATAGAAATAGAAAATTGTCGTGGCCCGCCGGCGGGCCATATGGTACCATGTGACCGACTTGGTGTGCCCGGCGGCGGGCCACACGGTCGTCAAAGGCTTAAATTTCAATACATCCGCTCGCGTTTTTCTAGCTCGAAACGTCTCTTTTCTTGATGAGTATCTGTTTTCGCTCACTAGTGAAGTCACCTGGGTGCTCACTGATACTTCCAAACACACTGCACGACGTTAACCGTTCAGGCATAATTGAAAACAATGATTCACACAGAAAAAAAAATTCCCGCTGGAAAAAGAAACACAAGATGAAGATGGCACGTGGAACTCTTGGAAAAAACAGAGTATAACAAAACTGAGGTTATTGATCAAAAGGGGCCGACCGCGCGCCAAGTGCCCGTCATGTGCCAGAGCGAGTATTAACGCTGTTCGCACTATCCGCACCGTCCGCACCATCGGACTGCCTGCGCCGTGCGCATCGGCGCAAAACATTAACACGTTGATGACCGCCGTTGTGCGCGCAGTGCTTCTGAATTTTTCCTATTTTCTCTCAATGGGCATTGAATCTTCAGCGTTTTCACTACCGGTAATAAGAAAATTGTTCATCAGATCCAATAATGTACAGGCTCCGTTGTAGAACAGGAAAAAACCCAAATAAATCAAGGAAAACTAGTTTGCTTCAAGTGAAAGTGACGACCGTGTGGTATGACATCATACCACACGGTCGTCAACGTGTTAAAGCAGCCTAACGCGGCAATGGTTCTTGGGATTTGCTACGATCGTTACGGTTGAGATATTGATAGCAGAAAATCCGTCCAATTAGCGCAAAAGGAAACTTTTGTGCTGATGTCTTCCTCTTTCATTCCGTTGCAAAGTCTCTTCGAGTCATTGATCGCGATCGCTGGAGGGCGGCGCGGTTTCGACAACGTCATTAAGCTTCACTAGCGGACTGGGCTGAACCCCTCAGCGCACTAGAGAACTAGAGGGAGGAGGGTGTGACTGGGAACCATCAAGAAACAGCAACACCCTTCCACCAGTGTGCTCAATGACGCCATCAAGTGCTTTAGCTCGGTTCTCTGAATCGTGATGCTCCCTTCGCCGCCCTCTCGTCTTAACAGCGGCCCGTAGACACTGTGATCTCACACATTCAAACTTTTGCCACACTGCAATTAGCTTTTTAGCACCCTTCCCCCTGAAATGCCTTCATTCCCTCTGATAAATTTCCGTTTGGCACTGTCAAAAGCTGCCGGCGCTGTTCCCTGATAGTACATGCTCAAACCATTCATGGCAGGAGCATTGAGGAAAGTTGAAGTAATTCGTGAACCTTTAAAATTTAAAATAAACGAGTTCCGAGTTTTCGCATGAGGAGGTAGTGAGAAAACTAGCACTTCCTCCTTCTACCCCCACCCCCACGCCCACAGTTTTTCCCCTCTAAATTGTGACGATCCACAGCTTTGTATAAAGGAGGGGAATCTCATGTTTATTTGTTTTCGTATGTGACCATGTTATCCCATCTCATATGCCTGGTAATCTCGTTGCGTAGTTGCAACACTTGAGTAGGAAATCCAGCGATGGCAAATTCTTCAAATGTAGCCATTCTTTATGCATAGCTAAGAAAAGTGGTTAGTTTGATTTGATTGATTTGATGTACTACACATTTCTTGCGTGGACATACAACAAGGGAAACAAAAACTATGGAAACCATCCGAAGAACAGAAGTTTTGATTGACCTCTTTATTGAACGAGTTAGGAAACAAGGATCCTATTGAAATAAAGGAGGTGAGATCACTATTTACTTATATCAGCACTGGTCTTCACAGTCTGACACGTCACCGACCAGTAGTTTGAAGGCAAAGTTCGGGCTCAGACTCGCTTGATAGGCCCTCAGAGTGGCTAGGAGTGCGTGGAACGCAACTGCAGAAGACGCGCCACGTTTCTGCATCAAAACGCGTCACTAAGACGTTAGCCGCCAAGGATTTAGGCACGCTCCACCAGTTGAGACCCGCTCCGCCCACCGTTCGATATCTTGTCTGCGTCGCAATATTGATCTGCTATGCGCTCACTCGTGCTTCTATACCACTCTCCGTGCTCACATTATCTCTCATCTCTCTGCCGGTTTTTTGAACTTCTTCCAGCGTACAGCGAAAGGCTCGTACTTCCTCTGTATTTACGATTTTTTCTTTTTCCTCCTCTGGCGGTCCATTTCCCGCCCCTACTTTTGGATTTGAGTGGAATTACCGCCTTTGAAGAACCATGATGTTTCTGTGGTTTCGGTTACTGAATTGAATGGTCTTTCTTACAGGTCATTCCCTTTTCTCAGTGATTTGTTGGAAGCCCCCAAATTGCGAGGAGAACTGTGGAACAAAAATCTATTCTAATTTTTCACTTAGATACATGCATCGAATTCCCGTGTTTTTCCAGACATGTCCAATGAATGAAGGATCTCTGTAGCGCTGTTTAATCTGAAGACTATTTTAGTATCGGTATAGTGAACACCAATTTCTCCTTGTCACGCTCCCATTGACTAATAAAAGAACATCTCTCGCAACAAAGAGGTTCTCTGTTCCGACCAAATTGGACTTTGACGGAACTGGAAGTGACAGGTTTATGTAAGATTTGCGAAAAAGATATGGAAAATATCTTCAACGCTTCCGCTCTTTCACGTTTAGTATGTATGTATTAGGTTCGCTATGGGAAAGAGAAATGAATCTTGATGAAGTGTTCTCACGATTCGCATTCTCCTAATGTCGCCCAAAAAGGGCAGTGCTTGTCTAAATCTTGACATGGATCCGGAGTTGTGGTCGTCGTCGTTGTAGTGGTAGTGGTGGTTGTAGTGGTTGTAGTTGTGGTCGTGGTGGTTGGTTTACGGGTTGTCTGAAATATAAGGGATCAGCCAATCGAGCACTGGAGGGAAGATCTCGGAGAGCCTCAAGAGCTACCGTAGTTGTTGTAGGCGTCGTTCTTCGCACTGGTGTGCTTTGCGTTCTACGGAATCCATTCAGTGGAGGCGTGAATGGACGAGTACGGTGCCTCCTCTGAAATTAACACAGTCTATTTTTCGGAGTAGTTTTTTCGAATGCCATAAGTTGTTACCGTTGGGGGAGTGGGCTTTGTGGTGGGAGCCTGTGATGCAGCACCCAGCCGAGGCGGAGAAGCGCTTGTTAATCTTGAGCTCGTCGTTGTCGTTGGACGGGTGGTTGTCGTTGGTAAGGTGCAGTTAATTCCAGTGGACTCACACTTGTCTGCCATACGCACTTAAATTTGATGAAGACGTTCCGATGAAAAACAAGAGGAAACAGCTTCTTAAAGCGGCACCCCTGCAGAAGTCGAATATACTCATTGGGTGGGCATGAGTAGCCCACGTGTAGTACAAATGTGCCGCTTCACGGCTCGAAAGTGCGCCGACAATGGCGCTACGATCTTACAAAGGTGGCTTCTGGTCACTAATCTTAGCACTTGAACGAGTTACGTAGCGCACATCCCATAACACGCAACGTGGACTACGGTATAGCGGCTAATTCAAATACGCGCGGGATAGCTCAATTAGAGCGGGCAACTTCGTTCGACCCGTCTTGCCCCACCTCTCCCTCTTTCGAGGGGAATTTTTGTTTTGTGATTCATTGGCAATTTTTTTGATTGTTTTTCTCGTTTTTGGTCAATCTGGCATCCACAAGTTCATCATGAACCGCTGTTACCCCACAAATTCGATCTGGTGGTGTTGTTTGAGCAGAACTGAATTTAGCAGGAAACCTCTGCGGTATATTTGATGATGCACGAGGACCTATAGTGTATACACTGCAGGAGATCACGAATAGTCTGTATTTGGAAAGAAAGTTCTGCAACACCTTTTCCCCATTTTGGATTTCGATTTTATCTCTTTTGTTCAGATCCTGATTAGTTGTATATCTACCATAAGTGTACCACTTGTCCCTGATACTCGAAAATTTTCTCGATACTCCTCTTCCAAACATGGTGGAGGGCGGGTTAAAAAAAGCAGGCGACCTTGCTTCCGGATTGAATTTGGTCGTTTAATTATTTCTCCATAAAGATGGTGTTTGAAGATGCGGAACAGGTGGTATTCATTAGGACTTGACCGGAAGAATACGCCAGGTGAGGTATGAAATCTCGCCGCAGCTCTAGAATTTTTAACGAGTTCATTACTGAACAAGGAAATTCGCAATGTCATGAAGCAAAGAACGTTGTCGCAGTACGAGCGCTTTCGACGAGCTGCCTCGTCCAACTCTGTGACTCTGCGGCTAGACCTCTAACCCTGTAATGGGACTGATATCGAAGAATATGTTGTAGAGCTTCCGTGACAGGCTTTCTGTAATGTATTGTTCGAGGCGCTGCTGGCCTATTCTATAGAAATTGCTGAAGCTTTCCACCTCGGGGTCAGTGCCGACGTCGGCTGACCACCTCAACACGCTATACATCGGGCCAACCAAGCCTTTCATCCCTCCGGAGTCTGCTAATTGGTAAGACTTGTCTGGTAGGATAAAAACAATGACTTGTACATCGGCTGGCCCCCGCAAGTCAATTCATAGGCCAAATCGCATTCAAATCGCCCCTGCGAATGTACAATGAATTAGAATGCGTGTCGCATCCTAAGAGGGATCGATCAAAGGCAAATGTCCTATCCTTCATCCTTTTCAACCAACTACCTTTCCAATGAGGCTTAGTGACGTTGTTGCAAGCAAGCCAATTTATGAGCAAGAGTATTCGTCCCAATGAGAATTGAATTCGCACCCCCTGTTTCTGCATGGCGAAGTGCGGCCAAAAACAACAGCCGACAATCAATGCAGGTCAAAAATTCGTAATGTGTGTATTCGCTGAGGTCAGGCAAACCTGTTCAAAATCTCATTAAAGTATTCCGTTCACATACACGAGCAATCGCATGTTCCACATGTTTTCGCACATTTAATACGCATCCAGAATGGGTTCGTTTCACATTCGCCGGCAACTGCCCAGAAACAGCACAACTGAAAAATTCAAATGGCAGAAAAAATTTCGAATTCAGCACAAAACACCAAGATCTTTCATGGAAGAATTCTATAGATCTTGTTCAATTCGACTCTATCCAATTCAATTGATTTTGTTCATGAAACTTGCCGGTTGCAAAGAAAAAGCAGCAGACCTATCCAAGCGGGAAGGCATAATCAAAGGATTAGTGAGAGATGTGACCGGACTGTGATACAGATACCCTTCCCTCTCGTAGGATGTTTATGCCCACGTAGGACCGATGTCAGACGCGAATAGGGCGTATCGCAGCTAGCGATTCGCCGGCGTCCGCGGTCGCGTCGCGTACAGCGAATAGCTTGATTCATTGAACGCGACGCAACCGCGGACGCTAGCGAATCGCTCGATTTGCTAATTCTGACATCGGTCTCAAGCGGATCATGCCCTCAACCGAGTGCTGCTTTACAGCACGCTTCTCGGTTCCAGAACAGCCAAGGAACGTCTTGTGCTTGTGGGGCGGAAAAAAGAAGACTTCGCGGTCAATGTGGGGGAACGTAAATGTAGACGGTAGATGGGTGGAACAGAAATCAAAAACGCTAATCTAAATCGCTCAACTGTTACTGTGGTAAAGTGCAACAGATTGGCAATCAGATGTGGTAATTTCCACCCAATGACGAGGAATAAGAAGCGGGGAAACATGGACATGACCCTAGTTGAAACCGCGAAGTTCCCGCACACTGCTAGCAAACTTGCGTCGCTTTCGAACTTGAACCCTGAACAATGAACCTCAAAGCCGGGATTTTGCCAGTGCACCAAGGATCACTCGACCACAGCACTAGAAGAGATTTCGACAACCGGCAAGTAACGAACTTGATCGCAAACTTAAAACTTCACGCGGTGCCCACCCAGCAGCCTTGCCAGTTGTAGCGTGGCACGTTCCCAGTGACCCATTGGCTAGCGCCATGGTCAAGGGTCGAAATGGTGAGCACCCCTCCTCCCCCTTTGTCTGCAAAACTCCCACATCACATATTCTTGAACCATCGATGCAACGTCCTATGAGTAAAAGCGTCACTGCTGCACTAAATACCCCTATTTGTCAATGTTGAAAGAGTTGTAAAGGAAAGGGAATAGCCTACGAAGTTTGCAACACCTCGCATTTCCCGCGCGTTTGATCCCGGGACCGGCCCAACAACGTAGACCGCAGGCGCTGCAGCACCAGCACAAGCTGCTTCCCTTTCCCTTTTCAGCACCCTGCTTTGACCTCCCACGTTTACTGGCGGCTAGAATGTGACCATCTCTGGCACATTGAAAGTGGCAGCATGCCTGCGTCTCCACCTCTGGCGCAATATTTCCACCTTACCTGGCGCGCTCATTGCTAGTTTCAAATGGCCGTCCTGCCAATCCTTTTACCGCCATTTGATGTGGTCAACCCGACTTCCGAGTGAGCTCCAACTCAATTAGAGCGTTCTGACGAGGACTCTCCGGAGCGGTCCCTGTACGCGTGTTTCAGGACATTTCGGACTCATGTCATCAGGAGGATACCGTGAGCCAATGGCCACATGGTTACTAGCAGCTGTGGCTGGATCACTATCGTCCCTGGTGATAGAGTCAACATGTCTTAGTGTCAAAACTCGTTTGTTTCTTTATCTAATTTCTCAAACATTGGTTCAAGGAAGCGCGACACAATGACACTGCCTTCAGACAATCCATGAGCATTGCGAGTGATTCACTTACACCGTTTTCCCTCTTGCCTTCTCAACAGTTTTCTTCCTCGAAAGGGTTAAATTCAAATGCTTCCCCATTATTCTGAGGACTGGGCTTCCCTTCTAAGATTGCAAAAGATCTAGGAAATCACTGGACTTTACCTTGTGTCTATCAACACACTTTCTCGGCGTCGTCGTTGGAGGAATCGTCGATGTCGTTGTGGTTGTCCCAAAGAAATGATGATCTCGTCGCTTCTCAACCAGAATTTCCTTACTTTCCTTAATGCCATCGCTAAGGTCTGAGAGGAATTCCCGTTCACCTTGACCCTCTCGAGGCGCATTCGTTGCTATCGGTTTCATTGTACTACCAGGCGTCCACTGATTGTTGGACAACAATGGAGAGAATGTCTTGGCACTCATGGGAAGCGTCATCTTCACAGATTCTCGAGACTGCTCTGGGTCCACTGTTCCTGTAGCCGTTATATCTTGAAGATCAGTCTCAGTACCCCTAGGATGGGAGTCTTCAATAGGAACTGAGAGCACCGTGAAATTGTCAGAGCTGAATTTCATACTTCTGAACAGATTCGTCATGATGCTACCGTGTCCAATCCTGCTTGCCGTTATCGAGCCATTCTCATTTTCATTTCCACTGGGACGTTCAAACCCATGCACTTTTGGCGTTTTTCGTGTAAAATCGCGTAGTTCCTCGTCGGAAGACTCGTTCTCGGCCGACACTTCGCTGCTGCGTTCGCCCTCACTCACAAGTGCGGGCGTGTGGAGACCACCAGGTGGTCCGAATTCATTTGAACGACCATCTAATCCAAATCCATTCGTATGACGCAAGTGATAGTCGTCCAAACATAGTTGCGGAACTGGAATGCCAGAGACATCCATAAAATTCAAATGAGATGATTCACGCCAGATATTGCGCAAAATAAACGCGAATGGTCACAAATGTATAACCCACTTGGATAGCAGCCAATTCGAAATTCTTTATCAGTCTCCCTGACCAGAACGCCACATGCTCGGCTGGGAAACTCGTCACGTCTCTGAAAACAAATTTTCTCTGAAAGTTGCCTTGAATTCATGAAAAGCTCCTCTAAATCGTGGACGGTCCGAAAAATATATGTACTGGCAAAAAGGATAGTATGACTCTTAGCTTAAAGGGAAGGACGGTAGTTTGAAGTGGCCGTTCGAAATGAGATGTATACCACTAGATGCGCCTTCCAACGCTGATTCCAAATCTGCCTTCCGAATCTGCTAAACTTTTCTCTGAACGGAGTTATGAAGCAAAACAGCGCAATGGCAGTGGGCGGAACCCACAGTCAAGACGACGGAGGATCGGTCCCTTATCGTAACTACTGCTTTGTAGTCATCAAGAAATCAGCTAAATAGGTTAGCAAAAGCCGTATAGCTGTATCCCTGAAGAATGGAGAACTTTGAAGATTATAGGGAACCGATTTTACGTCGTTTTGACTGTGGTGTGTTCCACCCACTGCCATTGTGCTGTTTTGCTTCATAACTCTATTCAGAGAATCGTTTAGCAGATTCGGAAGGCAGATTTGGAATCAGCGATCGAAGGCGCATCTAGTGGTAAGTATTTCATTTCAAACGGCCACTTCGACCTACCATCCTTCCCTTGTGAGCTTTAAAGGCGCATCATGTTAGTGTGTCAGTTCTTATAGCGT
>KZ345262.1:87974-110364 GCA_002352805.1 Teladorsagia circumcincta
CAGATAGGGGGGGGGGCGTAGAAAACTTCCAAAAAGTAACAACGGTAGGGTTGACCCTGCGCAATCCTACTCTCCACTAGACCTTAAAAGGGCAATCGCCTCATTGATATGCGCTGACGTCTCCACTCCAGTAGAGCAGATGCGACCGCAATCGAGGTTCGTTCAACCCCCCCCCTCCACCTTGGTAGTCCCACTATGACTTTTATGGGTTCGAAGACTCTCTTAGACAGAGGTACCTCATGCTATGGAACAAAGCTTCACAAGAATTCTTCACAACAGAATTTTCACATTTTCTCATATCCCAGCCCTTGCCACGCAACTGTGATCTTATGGATATGCCTTATTATATCGGCCATCCCTTTCCATATTTCTGCACTGCGCACTCAGCATAGCATTTTCCCGTTTCGTGGAACTTTCATGAAAAAAAAAACAAAACCACACACGAGCAGTGGCCTTGCTGGATAAGTATGACATGGGATTCTTCCTATTTCGCGTGCTTTCATCACCTCTGTGTTGGATTCTGCTGCAGCACCAGTGCATCCCAGCAGCAGACCTGTTGCTGCGATGCTCCTGCTTTCACGAAATTCATTTCTAAACTATGATTACAGGGGCGACCTCACGTACTATGTGCCCGCAACTGTGAAGGATCAAGAAAATAATGGGCGGTGTTGGCCGACTGTTTCAAGGGTCCATCAGTACCCATTTTGTCCAAACCGTTGAGGAATTTTATAGTGGTGTCCGAAATCCACAACACTTTACTAGTACGAACTCATGCCCCTGTCGGTGTTCTAGAGGGGGGGGGGGCAAAAAAAGAGTCACTTCCACCCATGTTCGAAGCAAAATGAATTGCCCCTCTCCGGAATCAAATCAAATGAGCTCAACTGCATATTGAAGAGCACTTTCTATTCTATCAGAAAAAAATGCACAGGGTTCCTCCACACCGACGATATCAGAAGATTTTTCCATGGAAACATGATGCACGGTACGATCTCAACGAGGTCGTCGAGAAACCATAGATCATTACGGCGACTCCGAGACGCTAGTCAAAAGCTGTCATGTATAGCCACAGCTACTGTCCCTAGAAAGCTGTTCACTAGCTGACCGACTGAAAAAATATGTAGCACATCGGGCTGGAGCGATAACTGAATGCCTTTTAGAGCTCGGCGGTGACGACAGATGACGTCATATTCTGAAGACGGTGAAGGCAGTGAAGGTGGGCCTGCTTCTGCTTATGGGGAACATCTAAGGAATATATCGACGCAAAACTCCGAATTATAGCGGCAGTCTTTGCAACAAAAAGGTTGATGATGTGAGTCATGGGCAAAGTGACTTTTTTGCCCCCCCCCCTCTGTATGTCCGAGCTTTATTATATGCAGGAGCACGGTAGTGATCAACGATCCGTGGAGCAATGTCGAGGTTGATTGACCCGACAAGGAAGGTCTTTCAGGGCATGCCGCGCTTTCTCAAAATACTTTTTGCATTATGTCGAGACAAGTGCATGAAACATAGAACTATGTTTCATTTTTCCTGAGCGGCCTTCCGAACGCCAAAAAAGGGATGTCATGGTGGCCCATGGTTCGATTCCCCGGGACGACAAATTTTTGCATTTCCGACTGGCGCTTGCATGATGTCGCAAAATCATACCCGTAGTCAGTAATGGATGCCATACTACCATCTTGGCCATCAATGACCAATATGAGACGATTTTCACCAAAATCTGATGTCGAATAGGTGTGGCGCTTGGGCTATTCGAGCCCCTTTTTGGGCACTCAGAGGGCCGCTCAGGAAAAATGAACAACAGTTCCGAAATCCATCCACCCCTATATTACGTGAAAACCATTTGGAGAAAGCTGGGCATTTCCTCAAAGACCTCCCTGGTGAGCGGGAGAAGAAGAGAGCGAAGAAGGCAAGAAGCAGAGCAGCACATCCCAGCTACCTCGCTTCCGCCCTTGCATTGTACGGATATCATTATGTATTGTTTCGAGTCTCTACTCTGGCAGCCATTGATCCTCAATAGATAGCTATCAATTTTTCGCTCTAACGAGCCATCCATTGAGGAGGCTTCTCTTGTGTCCTTCATTCATCACGCATTTTCGTCAACGCCTCTATACCTTAAATTTGAGCAACACGTTCTTGACTGATCATGTTCTCGCACATGTCAGAATGTTCCATGAACCGTTCCCAAACACTCGATAGCAATGAAGCAAACTGCCGGAAACTTCCTGAGCGCCGAGATTCGTTCCCAAGCTTGTCGTGTTATCGTGGTTGCAAGCAGCGTTCATTTACGCTCTGTATGTTCATTAACCCGGATTATGGATTGTGCGACGAGGCACGAGGGTTTGTGGCCGATCGGTTGGTGGGTTCTCGAGGTCGCCGTGACGGCAGAACGAACAGTTGCCTTCGGGACGCTCACACGCGGCTGTCCTCGTCATCCAGAAACGCTGGTGCTCTGAGAGGTCTGTGGAGGAGGAGGAGGGATAGAGGCGATGGACGAACCGATAGAAAGCGGCTTGTGACCGCCTAGAAGCGAGCCACTCCGATCGTCGGCCGACTTGCTTCTCTTGCTGATCGGTTAATGATCAACCTGGCGTTCGCCTTCTTCAACCTCGAACTCCACAACTGTTCCGATCTAATAGTGCAGCCTTGCACTGCCAGACTACAGTTATTCGGTTGCTCATGATTACTGTATCTGCTACAAAGGCTAGACCATGATTATCACATTTTGCTACCTTTACGATTATTTCGCAAAATTACAGTTTGCGCTACTTTTCGTAAGCCACGATATCGATAATGTTGAAATTCAGTTTTGAACATTCTTCTGAATCTATGTTTGTATGCTACGTAAGTTGCTTACTTTGCAGTATCCGTTCATTTCCACTAGCATGTTATCTCTTTCGACTACAAGTGCTATGTAACACAGTACAGATACTTGTACAAGGGGTCCAACATTGGTTTTTTTCTTACTTTTTTCTACTGAACACAATACGAGGTTGGTAAAAAAGCTTTATCGGCTAACGTTCCGGCGGGATCGCATTCGTCAAAGCCTGCAAAAGTCTGCTTATTTTATGACAACCCGACCGAACGTCGTCGCTACCCTACAGAAGTTCAAAATCGAACGAAATCAAATTGTGTTTTCCTTACCGTTTTCTTGTGCTTCGGTACGGGACTGTGTTTTCGCTTGTGTTTTTCAATCTTCCTCAATTGAGCCATCTCTTCATGCTATCTGTATTCATCCCTGGAATGACATTTGATGTCGTACCGAAGATCACCCTTAATTGCATCCACGCGTTGTAGAACGGGGGATTGGAGGTAACGGCGTTTCTAAATGAACTCACGAAGACATCTGCTCAAGAAAAATTTTTCTTTTGTAGCTCTCATATTTACATTATCGTATTTGTGGAACTGAGATCATTCGCGTTCAAAATCAACTTTCATTATGTAGTCCTACTACTGTCATTCATTGTGAGTTACATTGTAATTCGTACTCCATTCACACACAGTTTATTTTTCTTTGCCGTTCCTTCCGTGGGTGCCTGGGAACGATGTGTTGTACCAACAATCGAGTGGATCTAGCCCAGTCACCCTAAACTGCGATCAATCATCATCTATCATCGGTTGCCCCCTATTGGATTTCGCTTCGTATTGTCTGCTAAGCGGTGCCGTAATCGCTTACAGATGTTCTGCTCACATATTCATTGTATGCTCAAGCTCAATTGTTGCCCTTGTGCACGCTCTGACTGAGCGCCTTTGATGAATCCAGCAAATCGATTTCGTTCCTTATCATTTTTGCACGTATACTCAAAAATCACGAGCACGTCGAATGCAGACTACACACCACAAGTGACGACAGCCTCCAAGTTAATCTGATAACTACCGATTCATAGTGATAGCTGATAGCTGCTAAATAATAGTTGTAATTAGTAAAACTGATAGAATATAAGTGTAACAGGCCAATCACTCCATTGGCAGAAAACATTCACATTTTGTGGAGACCGTCGTCACTTGTGGTGTGTGGTCTGCATTCGACGCGCTTCTGGCTTGGTAAAACAGAGAGTAATTACATTATTTCTTTTTCAGATTTTCTGCTACTAGTTCAGTTTGCTATGCAATGATTTTGGTGCCGCCGTTGCTTTTTTTATTCATAACCACCTCGAAAGCCGGTTTTCGAGAAACTCCCGTTAATCAGTCCGTACTACTGGGGCATGATGTCACATTCAGATGTGCAGCCGAAAAGTCATCCTCTAGCTCAGAATTGTAAGTATTTGCAACTACTCTTTGGTTTATTGTAATGTTAGTTTTTTTATGGTTTATCGCGACAACTGCTCGTATAAGCGGAAAAATGATGGCAGGTTTTCTCAGCTGATGGCGAGGGCAATTTCCCGTCAATTTTCTACCGGATGAGGCCCAGTTTTTGAGCCGAAACTTCCTACCGGTGTCAGCGGAAAAATGTCTCTTATATTTTGAAAGCGATGAAAAGGAAGCCTCTTCTCGAATTCCATGAAAAGAAGTACCATATTACACTTGTAGGTATAGTCAATGGCGCAGCAACACGGGCGCTCTTCTAGGATTCCATGATGTAGGTCCTTTAGCTGGCCATCAGGGTCGATACAGTTACCTCAAGGTATGTCAATCAATCAATACTACATATTCAGATATTATGAGCTTCATTTTTTTGAAGTTCGTTCAAAGGAGTCGTCCCGAAAAGTTTTTGCCTTCATCCTCACCAAAATTCGATACCTTAGCCCCCTCGCTTCATGAGGTTAGCAAAAAGAACGAAATATTAGCGTTGGTTTTGATATTATTTCAAACAGCCAAGGAGGCTGTAAGAACTTTGAATTGCCGCCGTAAAACTGTCACAACTGCTGCCGTTGGGGGGGGGGGGCATCGTGCAGGTGTGTTGAACACGTAAAGTTGAACTGGTTCCATGTAAAACCTCCCCACAAACTTACACGTGGCTTCGCACACTGTCACAAAAGCACTTCCGGTCCCGCTCACTGGGGCAGATTCGGTCTTGCAGATATTACAGAAGAGCTTTTTCGTGGACGATTCCTTTGAGCTTTGAGTAAATAACCCATTTATCACAACGTAGTCTTTATCATCCTTTTATCTGCTGGTTCAGTCATCCCGGGAGGAGTTGCACCTTCGAATCGAACGGGTGACGTTGGAGGATGACGGCCAATTCGAATGTCAAATGCTCCGACCAGATGAGGGCCCTATAAGGGCTGCTGCCTACCTGACCGTAATCGGTGAGTCAATTCAATGATTCGTCAACTCTCTTCACGTATAAGCGGATGCTCTTTCTTCAGTGCCTCCGAAAACCGTTCACTTTACTAATTATCAATCCGGAACCATTGTTGATGTGAACGAAGAGATTCCCCTCAACCTGACATGCGAAGCACCAAACGCCAAACCAGAGGCTGTCATCACGTGGTACGAGTTGACTGGTAAATCTGACCAGATCCAAAAAGAAATTCTACTTCAAGGTATATTAACGGGAGAAAAATTGAAGAAGGTGTTCAACGATGGGGATCTTACAATCTCAACAAGACGATAACCAGTTATGCAGCGTTACAATGGCGTCCAAGGTGAGCACCCTCTTGTCTTGTAACTGCTTCTGTACCCTACAAGAGTCCCGAATTGTTTCAGGCGCATCGATCATAAGAAGGTGTTGACTTGTGAGGCGGCTCATGAAGACAGTGGGATACAAATTCGCACTAATCTCACTCTGAACGTGTTGTGTGAGTTGCTCCGCTAAGGCTCGCTTCTCCCACCATCACTACTTACTTTGATATTCATGACCTCATAATCACTGCTGTGCCGCGCTCTCATCTGCCTGTCCCACTTCGTAAACAGCCTTTTTATCGGCGTCATTTTCAGTCACTCAACTCGCGTTGATGTATTCATTCGAGACGATGTTTCCTTTTCGCCAATCGCCGCGAAAGAATGAGGCCGAGAGCTGGCACTTCATGGCCTCAACCGCCGCTGTGAGCCGCGGCTCCAATGGTTTTCGTATGCAGATTTCCGCTATTCATCAAGGCCTCTTGGCTTTTGGAGAAGCCGCGCTATGATATAGGGCCACCACCGGGCACAACTGCCACTGCGGCGCCAGATGGCGCCGGATACCTGCCCCGTTTAGTGCACCGCTGCGAATACAATCGAACAGCGTCGTGCATGATTGGGAAAACGAACGAAGGTAACGCAACGATTGGTGCGCCCTGGGACTGATGCTTCCCTGTGAGGGTGGCAACAATGCACGAGCAAGCTTCACAGTTCCATGAATCAATCAGAAATTTGTAAGTGAGAAAGTGAATAACACACAACACTGCACTCTAAGAGGGTCTAGATCATCGACTTATAAAAAAAGCCGTTTGATCTTTTCAATCCCCTTTTGAGATGCGCCATGCGTTCTGCTTTCGCCCAAAAACACGTATCTGGCCCGCACAATGACTTGACAAGTTTGTAGCCAGGCAGAGAAGTTACAGAGATATAAAGCTTGGTCGCCTAGAAAGACGAGCCCGGGCCTGTTCTCAGGGCCTTACATGCGGTTCTGTCATCCATTGGTTCCTCCTTAAATTTGCAATATCTCACCCAAATGATTCATAAGGGTTGGCCTTTCGCCATGCACGAGGCATGAAATAGAACGTCTGTTCCTATACGGTAGCCATTAGAGCGCACTTGATTCTTATATGGTTCTCAAAAACTGATGGTAGTTCATGTTCACTACTCCTCTGTATGTCTTTTGACTGTTCCGAATACCGTCACACAGTTTCTGTACAATAAACCATTACAGAGAAATGGTAGGTTAAGTTAAAGTGTAGCGATCATCAAGCAATCCTGACGGAGGCACTACTTTGCTTTTCATGCTTGGCATAGCCTAGTCAAAAATCGGTGAGGGGCTCAGAACTATGCTTGCACAGGTAGTTGTCAGGCATTGAAGGTTGCAACTGAGGCAGAAGTCCTGTAAACGATCCCTTCCGGTCTGTAGGATAGACCCCTAGAGGGAAATCACAAATGTGATATTCCCATGCGCGGAGATCATCCGACAAATGCGCTGAAGTCTTGCAAAGTAAGCTGCTCAAGCTGCAGAGTTTTTTTTTTCTTTTATCAGGCTGTTATCTGGCGGCCTCTAATCTGTTACGCTCTCTGGTCTCATACTCTCCTCTCCGCGCTTAGTCTCCCACTGCCTTAGCAGAGCTGATTGTGGAGGTGGGTAAGCCCTCAACCTGAGAGCTTTTGACGGATTCTTTTCCTCGTTTCTTTACTGCCGGTCCATTTCGCACCAATACGTTCACGTTCATGTACAAGAACCACGCCAATTTGATCCTGAGGCATATCTTTTTCGCTGTTGGTCAGTGTTGGCACAGAGCAACAAAGTCGCGACTACCTTGAGCAGAACAGCCAACAATTGTTAGATAACGCTAACCTTCAAGCGATTCAGAACTTCATATGAATACGAAGAATTCAGAAAAATAGTCAGGCACTGAAACGCTTGGATTGTCTTTGGAGTAGCTAGCAGATCTTTTCGGTTCCCAAGCCATTTTATTTTGTGCACCAATCGGCAGGTGCTTGGAATTATTGCCAACGCCCCCACAACATTTCAGATCCACCTGATCGGCCGCGAGTTTCAATGCTGAACGGTGATTCATTCGTCCGAGCTGGCGACAATGTGACTTTGGCATGTGTGGTTACCGGTGGGAATCCACCGCCGGACGTCTCATGGTATCTCAAGGACCGCCTGCTCGATGCCCGTTTCCACTACGATATCCAGACACAGGTAGAAGCAGATTGCTTTTAAGTTGAATCTTTAGATCACCACATGTGGTCTGAGTGGCCCATTTGAAAGAGGGAATATTTGATCGTTTCCACGTTACACTGCGCCCACCTGCCAATGTGCCAATCACTGGTGTTGCTTCGCACCTCGTTATTTGGCGCTGAGGTCATCGGGAAATGGCCATCGGAACAGTAATTGATATCCCGGTTCAATTTTATACCAGATCGCTGGGCTAAGCTCTTTCAAGAAACTACAGTAGATGTGGTTGAAGCTCGAATCCAGAGCAAGAATTTGAAAGAGAAGCAGTAAACTGACGACAGACTGGTTAAGGCAGAATTCGGTCGAGCATCCCTCTACAGACTCTTTCTTGCTCGATGCCTAATATTGCGTATACCTGTACCTGGAAGTTGTTATTCTTTTGGAAAAGATTCAAAAATTGTACTTCAAATGCCCTGTGAAGGTCTGTAAAAAGTGATAAAAGGATAAAGGATAGAGAATCATCCGCCACTGATCAATCCCTTCTTGGGATGCGGCACACATTCTACTTCCATTTGTGCATTCGTAGTGGCAACTTGAATGCGATTTGGCCCATAACAATGACTTGCGGGGCCAGCCGATGTACAAGTTAGTGTTTTTACCCTCCCAGAAAAGTATGGTACCAACTAACTGACCCCGGAAGATTGGAAGGCTTGGTTGGCCTGGACGACGCACGACCCAAGATTCGATCCCCGGTCCTCACGCGTGGTAAGCAGCGCCACTTGCCACCACACTACTTCCTCCCTGTAACATGTGATGCAAGATAGTATTTGTGCGGTGGATGGGGTAAAAATATGATAAGTATGGAGGGAAGGCCGTGAGCCAGGGGTCATACCGAACCATTTTCTAATCTTACTAACTAGTTTATCTCCAAATTTTTGGAAATCTGAAATGTTCATCTATCACTAGACTCATTTTGAGAGTGATTGTAAACTGATTTGGTAATGGCCCCGTACGATTAAGATATATTCGGAAGTTGCTGAGGCACGAATCAGCTTATTTGGCACCTCAGATGGAAATTGACTTGAAATCTGCAAGATATGCTTTTTTTAATGAATTCGAAGCTTTCCCATCCGCACCGCTGTTTATCGCCCTTGAACTCCGACTTGGTGCCTTTCCAGCATGCTCTATTGAAGCGAAGCCACGAAAATTCCATGAACCGCTACTGCTTGATTATCAATCAATTGATATTACAGCTTAAAAATCGGTCACATCTAGGTGGTGCCTCCCAAGGGAGTCAGATCAGGAAGAACGACAGATGGCCACAGAGAGCCTTTGAGTGTTGCGATACGGCAGATAAAAAAGGGTTTTTTTCGCACTTATCCCCCAGATTGAATATTCGACAAGGGATTGAATTTGACATGTCGATGTATCGACCAATGTCAAGACATCTATAGTCGGCCTCAGTCAGAAGTGTTTCGGAGAGTTATTTGTCAAGCGACGAGTCAATGCCCCATATGCGAGGCTGAAGATGGGCCGACGCGAGTGTTCCCCGGGGAGTGTCTCAGATTGTGAGTCGTAAAATATGGATTCAAAAGCATTTGCAGTCGGGGGACCTTTTGGAGCTTCGGCAAATCTTGGGGCTGGACCTGATCAGTCCCCAGATGCTCCTTGATCATTCTGATACAAAATCCTTGATTCTTCGGAAATCTACTAACATGATCTCACATTAAGTACTGTTTGCCTTTCTTTAATGTTCATTACTTAATGTTCATCATTTAAGAATTACTAACCAGGAAGGTTCACCAGGACGGTCCGGCCCTTTGTAATGAGCTGTACACCGTTGCACTCGCCTCGAGACGCTGAGCTCGAATTTGCCTTCCATAGCTGCTAAACGATCTCTTGAACGGAGTTACATAGCAAAGAAACGCTGCGGTATTGCCCTGACTTGTAGCTAAGAGGTTGTTGGGAACTGCTCGCAAACTCCTCATACAGGCCAACTAATGGCAAGTGTTGATAAATTGACTAATTTAGAAGCCTGTTTGCCCCAATGACACTGAACAGCAGAAAGGCAGGCTCCTCGAAGAACCGTTCCTGCCACCTCTTGCCTGCGACAGCGGGGCACTACCGCTGCCCTTTCTTGCTTTATAACTCTGTTCAAAAAACCGTTTAGCAGATAGTGGAGGCAGCTTTGAACTCATCGTCTCGAGGCAAGTGCACAGGTATACAGCTCATTACAAACAGCCGGCCCGGCCTGGTGACCTTCCCTGGTAAGCTTGCTTACTACTTAAGTCACAGCAAACATTAAGAAGGCTAACAGTACTTACTGTTGTTAGGTTTCCCTTGAACTATGTAATGCTCTATTTGAAAACAAGAAGAGGGTTGAGTGCAGAACATACACCACAAGTGACGACGGCCAAGAAAAACTTGGCTTTTTTCTTGCTGTCGTCTGTGGTGTATGGTCTGAACTCGCCGCCTCGTTTTCCGAAAGAGAGAGTCCATACTGCGGTCAGCTTCGATTCCTGTATTGTGCGGGTTTGAAATCAACAGCTGATTTCATTTTATTTTTTACAATAGGCATTATTTTAACTAATTAACTTTCATTTTTTTGACGGATTATTTATTTTTTATCCATGACGGATTTTCATCAGCCTGAGCATTTTCAAGCCTAGAATCCGGAATTTCTGACCTCTTCCCCCCTTCCAATGGTTTTATCATTGAAATCGGAGCCTTCAGTATTAATCTTCCTTCTAGGATACATCACGTATGCTAGTCCTGCAGACTACCGGAATGAATGATTTGGGTGCGAAATGGTCTTTGCATTTAATTGCAGCGGTGAGCCGATCTGGAAATCACTATTCACTTCCTCAACGAGTCTAGGACCAAGTAGTCGATCCGGAATTGTATCGAACGAGAATCAACCGTGATTTGGCTCCCTGACCGTACGCGTTGTATGTAGGTGCTGCCACATGCCATTGTGCACCTCTAGTCCAATTATTTATTGATTACATGAGCTAAAAAATTTGTGTTCCAAGTGCATTTGGAAATGGTGTCCGACGCTCATCCAGTAAGGTGGGGCATTGCGGTGCACTGTCTGCTCTAATGCCAATTTGGTTCAAGGAGTCCTTCAAAGTTACGAGCTGCTATCAGCATTATTCATAGGTTATTTATTTAGGTGATTTTTTTTATGTCTGTTTTCTTGTGCTGGATGGCATAAATGTTTATAAAGAGTGGTACTCAAATATTGAACAGCCAGGACTAAGCCTAGGAGAAGGGAGGAAGACTCCCCTGGTAAAACGGGGATTGCTGACGAAGGCGGGAGTCTCTCTCCCTCTACAGTGAAATAATATGCTTTCCTTGGTTTTTAACGCGTTACGCGCCTTCAATCGTAATGCCCCACCTTACTGGATGAGCGCCTGGTGTCCTGTTCTTTTTATCATGTTGCGCTTTTTCAGGAAACAAAAAACACGTACTCATTCCTTGCCGAGCCCGAGGACAATCTGGCTAGTTATGACTGTCGAGCATCGAACAGAGTTGGTCAGGAGCCGCAAACACGTTCAATACATGTGAAAGTGGCCTGTAAGTGGCGAGGTTACATTAGCAGACTATGTGGACGTGATGATGACAAATGCTGTTACAACTAACAGCCAATCCGGCTCATTTAGATGCACCGCAAGCAGTGGAAGTGCTCGGCGAAAGCAATTTACGACAAGGAAGTGTCACCGTAGTGCAGTGTCGAACAAAGTAATTCCTATTTCTTATTTCTATCAATTAGATGTATTAGAAGTTTCATAGCAACGAAAAAACGGTAGAAGGCTCTTGAAAACTTGTTCTCGGGGTCAAATCCGCACGGCCATACTGATCATTCCACTTAACCTTAAATGCACAACCAAGGCAGACTTCGCGTGAACGATTTCTTTAGGTGTGTAGAATAGAGCTCTGGAGGACGATCACATATGTGGCATTCGCTTGCACGAAGATCATCCGAAAAGAGAGCTAAGACCTTGCAAAGTAGGCTGCAGCAGCTGCAAATTTTGATTCTTTCATCAGGCTGCTGTCTGGCGCCCTCCCACTTGTTGCGCTCTCTCGTCTCATACTCTCTTCTCCGCGATTCATCTCTCATTGCCCTATCGGAGCCGCTTACAGAGGTGAGCAAACTCCCTACCTAAGCGTTTCCAACGGATTCTTCTCCCTTTTCATTACTCTCAGCCCATTTCGCACCAAGACTTCGTATTTTTGTGTAAAAACCGCACTAATTTGATGCAGGGGTATGCCCTTGGACGCACCTGCCCTACTTCCGCCCTAAACTCCAGAGGCGTTCAGCAGAGTACGAGTGACTGCTGAAACAGCAAATTTTACGTTCTTTTACCTTCCCCTGCTATCCTTCTTCCTCGAGTATTTTTTTCACTATCTCAAACACAGTAACCCACGACTCCCGAGTTGGGTTCACTAGACAGGAAGCGAAAACACGCACGAAAAGCAGAAAAATCGCTTTCTACCCTTGTGAACCACACTCGAAACCCAGTTCCTCCCAAACGAGCTCTTATTTCCCCGCGCTTCTCCTTCCACAGATTTCATAGTTCTTTGCCAGCACTCTTTGGGAGAGAATTTCAAGTCGTCACTCTTTCTCACGCCACCCCCCCCCCCCTCGTTTACATTCTCATTATGAGTCATAACATCCTCAAAGGGAGAACGTAAAAAGCTCAGGGCTTCTAGGGATCCATTCTTGAGTGATGAATGCGCTGCGTTTCAGGACATGAATACTTTTCTACTGCAATCGTGCTCTTGTGTTGAATCGGGTCAAAAATGAGCGTGCGGCCAAACGATAATTGCTTAATTGACGGGCCGCGCTCTCCGTTACGTCATCGAACAATCGTGAAGGGATTTGCCCAACTGTCAACTGACTTCCAGAATAGATGTAATTGATGAATGGATAGTAATCGAATGACCACAGACTGTCAATTAGATGGCGTCGAGACAAGTGTGACAATGAGTGTCATTGGAAAAGGGGCGAATAATGTCTGCATTTACAGACCATCAAATCCTGTATCGCGAATTTCGTGGCTTGTCAATGGTCATCCCATACCGGCCACTGTACAAAGTGAACATCAGCAGGTAACAAATTTGACGAGTTTTCACTAAAAATGCTCTTTATTTTCCACCACTGGTTGTGCAGGAATAGTTCCTGGTAGATTAAACGGGCCTTTCTCAGACGTGGGCTGTATAGGGGAACGTATCCATAATTGGCTCAATGTGGCTTGGGTGAGGGGGGGGGAGGCAGTCGCCGCGCAGTGCATGGCATGTTCGCGCCCTCTCGGCGAGATAGTGTGAAGTCAACATTCACGCTTTCAACGCATGTCAAATGACTGACCTCACCTCTCATTGCCCCTTAACCGCCTACGCTCCCCTGGCTTAAGGATTTCCCGGAGAACGCACGCCTCCCCCTATCCCCCCTGAATCACACTACGCCCCATAATTGTGATTTTGTAGGTTCACGTTAAGTGGGAGCGCAGTAAACCATCGTTTCTCTTTTTCTTAGATTCTTGGTTATCCGAATCCGATATGCACGCTGCTTTCACCTCTTAGTGACTGTGAACTTTTACCATTTCAGTCTTATGGAACGATGTCGATCTCGAATTTAACAATAAACACTAATGAGGTTATTAATGGTAAACATCGGATGACTGTAGAGTGTAATGCAAGAAATGACGAAGGTACTACCTCGAAACAGCACGTGATCAAAATTCTTGGTAAGCGCTTTGTAATAGGAGAATTCCAACGTACAGGACTACCATGTTATTAATTTAGCCCCACCAATGCCTCCACGAATTACTGGACTCGAGGAGGGTATACATCTGGAAGGACTTGTGCTTAATGTCACATGTGAAGCTCATGGAGGGAATCCACTCGCTGACATCTCGTGGTATAGAGGATACGATAAGGTATGTGAAAATTCGCAAAGGTAGTTCAATCAATGCTACAAAGTTTGTGAGAATCTCGGAAAATGATCTGATTTGAGCGTGTATCAAAAGGAAAGCGGAGACCGCGCTGGTCAAAGGTGAGATTTCTAGCAAGTTTTGTGGTCGTGCGATGTTGTTGTGGTTGGTGAACTCTTCTGAGAAGAAAGTACAATGTGCAGTCCCCCCCCCCCCTTGTGATGTAGCTCCTTATGGATTTCAATATTGCAGTTCGTTAAAGGAAACCTTCCCGGAAACTTCTTGCGTTCTTTCCCCCACATGAATGTGCCAGCTGTGATCACTAGAGACAGCACACAAAGTTTCACGCAAGAAGATCTGGTTTCCGAAGAGAAATAAACAAAAGAGAAGACACTTTATGGACCTTTGAAGGTAATTTGGGCGGAGCCAAAGGCGGACCATGGAAAGAAGTGCGCCTTGGGGCGCCTACAATCAGGCGACGCAAGGAAACAATCGTGTGAAAGAGTTCGATTCTGAAGAATGGAGACAAAACAACCGATAGAATATGATACGTAAGAAGTGTAGGATGCTAGTGCAGTAAGTCTGAGGGTCAAAAAGAGTTACTAGTGACCGCATTAAAAGAAGCAAGTCCCCACCGCTAACATTTGTGCCAGATTTTCGGCGGGAGTTCGAACGCGCAGCAGTCTCCCCTCCCCGGTTTTTCAAATTCTTTACCAAAACAAATGCAATTTTTTGTTCTTTTCGATCTTATCGTGGACAATGGGTCTCAAGCCAGTGATTTATGGGTGAAAAGGAATCATGATTTTTTCACGAAGGATTCCTTTAAGAACCTATTCAGTCGTCTGTACAGTCAACCAGCTATCGGCGGACATCGCATCCGCATTTAAAGCTGACTGAATAATTCTGAACCAAAATTATCCGCGTACAACTTTATGTTCTCGACACCAGGTCGCCAGCACTTCGCACTCTCTCTCTCAACACACTTTGCAGACCACGATGAACATTGAGACATGGTTGCGCGTCTCACCCTTGCCATCACTTTTTTCAAGCGCACTCGCGGCTTCCTTCCAAGTTGCCTGTTCTTCTTCTGTAGACCATACATCAACTTAACAATAAGCGTCGTGGTCCATGGATTGGTTAGATACGCTCGAATACAGCTGTCAGACTCGCTCGTTTCGGGTTTGAGAGTTGAAGGGAGTTTAGAGTCGGCGACGCTTGCGCAGCTTGATTGCGCTCTCTTAGGAAGTTAGTATAAACGCGCAATACCACTTTTCACGCATTTCATTTTGCTTTAGTAACTCCCCACTTCCCTGAAGTGGCCATACTTCTTTAAGTTTACGGCCTTTTTCGCGCAAATGTTATCACTATCTTGCCTAAAGGGCGCAAACAGGCTGTGTGCACCGCCGCCGGGTGTCCCCCAAGATGCCCACCGCGCGGCGAAGGAAGAGAAGCAGATGCGGCAAGGAACGATTGGCAGCGCGTGCTGTACGATATGAGACGTAGTATGGCACACTCTATATAATCTGACCGCTACAGTATGTTGCTACTCGTCCTTTGCCGCGTCTGAGTCCCTTCATTCGCGGCGCGGTGGGCCTCTTAGGGGACACCCACCGTCGCCGACAGATCCCCTCCCATTATACACTTGTTTCACTGTTTTCAGTGCTGAGTCCCGAAAAACGCACCTTGGAAAGTGAGACGCGGTCTCAGAGATAGCGCTCGCCGGCTGCCATCACTCACCTTTCTAGAAAAGCCGAAACGCGCGCTGTACTCAATCTGTTAAATCCACTGGCCCTTGAATGCGGAAAAAATTCCTGCATTGAACTTATTGTACCTCAAATTGGTCACTTGTCAACCCACCAATTATGGAGCCATTCAGTCGAATATCTGTGTATGATGAGAATTTTTACTTAGAGTCAAAATCATCGCGAAAAATTCCTATGTATGCTGACTATAGGTCGCGCTATGGTAAAGATCAAAGTTGTAAATAGTGCCAATTTCGGAATAAGTATAACTTCCTTCAGAAGAGAGTTTTTATAGTAACAAAATGCATTTGAAGGGTTTCTGTTGCAGTTTTCAAGTTTTTTTTTTGGTAATCACGCTGTATAACGACGAATCCCATCCCGAAGAGCGAGTTTCACGTTCATTGAAGTAATAACTCAATTACAAGGCATCTCTACAAAAAACATCCTGAACTTTCTGAATTCTTTTCTCCAACAAAAGTCAAAAATTAGCCTCTTGCCGGGAATTTCTTCGCAAGTTGTCACAATTTCTACGAGCATGTCTGCATTGACACATCACTTTACGTTTAGAGCTAAAATGGTTTTTGAATCTCTTCTTTGCATTTATACGTACGTTTTCTGTACAGGATCATACCAGTGCACACGGCCGGGAATTTCGTGATGCCTCTAATTCACGATTTGCATGAGGTGAACAGAAATTTAAGTTGACTTTGATAATGTTCTGAAATGCATCACACTTTCGAGATTCGGAATCGTAGAAGCGTTGTAGCGATATTAGGTATCTTCATATAATGCCTTGTGGAAGGAACCCAGATGCTCTTGTTCCTGTTAATAAATGTCATAAATGTAACATAGTCTCGTTTACAGCGCATTGGTTGCATGTCTTCGTGGTCTCCTTGTGAAGGCACTTTAGTAGATGTGTAGCATCACTGCAAGGTCTAAAAATGCAATAGGAACCCTTTCACAGTTCTTCGCGATACCTGATTTCCCCTATCTTAAAGAACACCATAGTCTACATAGTCAAAGAAAGAGTAGTCTCATTGGTCATACACCACTGTTTCGTTTCTGACCTTTCCGCTTAGGACTCCTGCTTCGTCTGTTGAATACGACACACTCATCGCAGATTTCGTGATACATGCTTGACCCTGCCTGCGTCCCTGAGTTGGCTCTCGTAGTTGAAACACTTCTTATACAGCGAGTGTTTGGAATTTTCAAATTTTAGATCCCTGGTGCAAGGTCTTCAGTTTCGGGTGATTCGGCCATTTCTTCTCTTCCTATCACTCTTGATCGAACTATGAATGGTCAGCGTTTGAAGTGCGAAGCGATGAATTCAGCCTTAGACGAACCTCTTGTGGATTCTAAGCAACTATCTGTTCTCTGTGAGTTTCAACATGTTTGTTGTCGAGATCATGTAGAGGGTTTGTCGTAGCTCCATGCACATTTAGCCCTAATATGCGGCAGGGTTGAAGAGATTAAGGCTGCTTCTATACCTTGTGCCGGTGCGGACGACGCAGACGGTGCCGATGGCGCGGACGGTGCAGATAGTGGGAAGAGCGTCAACAGGCGCCCTGGCGCATGACGCGTACTTGGCGCGCAGTCGGTACTTTGCGATCGACAATTTCTCAGTTCATTTTATCTATTTTTTGACGTTTTCTGTACTGTTTTCACTGTTTTGCTTTCGTTCGCGTTTTTTCTAGCTCGGAACTCTTTCTTTTCTGTATGAATTCTTGTTTTTGCTCAGTAATGAAGTCACATGGGGGCTTCGACACTTCCAAACACACTGCCGACGCCAACCGTTCAACGATGATAGAAAACACTGATTCATATAGAAAAAACGCTTCTCGCTGAAAAATACAAGCGAAAGCAAGGCAGCATGTGGAACACGTGAAAAAAGAGCATAACAAACCGACGTTTTCGGTCGAGAGATGTCAACTGCGCGCCAAGTATGCGTCATGCCCCAGAGCGTGTATTAGCGTTCTTATTGTTAGCACTATTCACACCGTCCGCGCCGTCGGCACCATCTGCGCCGTCCAATCCACTAGATCCAACATCTATCAATACCTATCACAACTACAACTCCAGCTACCTTCGTGATTTCAATATTACAACTATTCACTTATGTCCTAAGTTAAACTAGATTAGCCTGTTGCAGTTCAACCGAGACGAGTTATAATTCGTACACCGGAGGGCACCCGACATCAGCTTTTAGCCGGCGAAGAGGCGAAATTGCATTGTCTGGCCGCTGGTTCAAATCCACCTGCTCAAATCACATGGAACTTTCATCCGAATGGCGAACCAAATCCGCTGGTGTTCACTGGAGAGACAATACTGAATGAAACGTGAGCGCTCCGAATTTTTTTGGCAGTAAGAGTTAGAACTAGTGATTCGTAGAAGCTTGTGTGAGCCTTAACTGCGTCACGCGCCGTGTCACATTTTTTTATGGGTAAAAATTTGCGTAACGTGGAAAAGAAGTTGAGCGTCCAAACCCATGTGCCGCCGGGATACATGAAACTGATGAGGGGCGATCGTTCCTCGAACCCCTTTCTTGAACTATGCAAGAATTCGGGCTGAAATCATTGTTAGGAGATGAATGGCTATCATTAGTGGGCGGATCGCTTTTGAGGGAGGAGTGCTTTAGAAGTACTGGTCAGCAACCAGCGCCAAGGAAGCGAAGTGTGGCGCTTTTATCGTGAAAGCACCACATTTCGTTCCCTTGGCAGCCAAGTAAGTGCTTCATGTGGTGCCAAGACGCGCTCCCCCTTTATCGTAATCGCTTCCTAGCATACGCTATGGGCACCAATTCATCACGGGGATACCGCTTGAACCTTCTGACGTGACGCAGCTGTGGCTCGCACATGAGACTAGGCTCACACCTATGTGTGGCGCCAATGATCGCGAGTTTCACCCTGGTTCTCATTGAGTGATAACAAAAATGTAAACCGTACCAAAGCAAGAGCTCGCTCTTTGAAATGCACCACACCTGAAACTTCAACGGAGCCACTGGATATTGCCCAAGCCGAAAATCCCAAAAAAAAACTGCGTGTTGCCGTCAAAGCATACTGAAGCGTGAATATTAGTAGAGTGAATTGCGTTCCGTTCGAACTGCACCTTCAATGGCGTAATTGTTTGCTACCATACTCATGGCGTACCCCGTACCAGACCACAACTTTTCTGATGTGCGCATTTCTCAAATGGTCACATTCTTCTTCAGTATATAATCTTTAAGTTGTTCAGTTCTATCTTAGCATTGGTGCTGTTCTTATTTCGGACATCTACTTATATTATACTATAGAATCTGCAATGCTTGTTCCCGTTTTTAGACAAAGGGGTGTGTTATAACACAGCCTTGGCTAAATAAAGTGCGCCCCCTAAACCAACGTAACAGTAGCCACTACAAACACTTGATGACTCACTATTTGTGTGATATCTGTTTTAAAGAGTTCTCCTTACATGTTTTTTTTTCTCGATGTCGTTGATTTACCTTTCGGAGATCATTCGTTAACGATTTACCTATCGTTACCCGGAATGAGTAACAATGAAATAAAAACCCACCAAAGCATTGGGTTGTCTAAGAGGTTTGTTCACTGAGCAATGGTGATATTTAGTCCCAGTCTATTTAAAAAGTGGTTGTAGAGTTCTTGAAACTCGTACACTGACTAGAGTGGGGCTCCCTTAAATGGGAATTTTACTATAAGAACGATGGTTGGAGAAGGGGAAAATTGCTGAGTGGGAGGCCTGCGGATCTCCAAAGAGTGCGGAGTGACACGCACTCAGCTGTGATAGACTTGACCTGGGACATCCAGCGTGGTCAGTCTTACTGCAGTTGGCGCGGTACGCCCACCGACATAGCAGAGAGCGTTATAGCTGAAGTGGGCACGATGAGAATCGCATCAACGCGGAAATCAAAAGGCAAAGAAGGGTTCCTATTTCTTTGCTTCTAAGCCGTTTTTCATGGTTATTCGTTCTTTCTTATACCACTCACCATCCTTGAAGGCACGTTTCGGGATTAGGCACGCTCACCTGTTCCAACCCCGAGGGTAGTAGACCGACTGACTAGGGTTGATGTCCCGCCTCTTTTGTGGCTTGAAAATGCGAGACAAAGGCAGTAGAAGCTCGCTCGACCCGCAATCCACACCTTGGCACTCAAGACCCGCCTTCCGCTGTCGGCTGCCACGCTGGCGCCGCATGAAGAGCGCACCGCGGTTGCGGCAGCGTTATCATTGCAGGGATTTTATGACATCTAATTCTTTTGGTGATGCGAGAACCAGGTGGTAAGGTGGACGCTATTCCACACCCATTTTATCGCGGGGCTTGCCTTTAACCTAATTTGAAATAGGTTGCTTTTTCATCGTAAATTCTGCTTTAATCACTGTCCTGTGCCGAATTTCACTAGTGCCTGCAAAGTAGTTTTTCCTTTATGGTTGCACATTTCCCAGATGATTCACCTAAGACATGAAAAATAACGGCACATAAGGCGACACACCTAGTAATGTCGACAGGCTATTGTATGTGTATTTGAAACACACATTCAAACGGATCAGGAACTCTTAATGAAGTGCAAATTTGTGGTGTATTTTATAATTGCTGATCAGCGCTGAACACCTTAACCTTCACTCCTAAAAAATTGATCACAGATCACGTGATGCTGGCCACACTATTGAAAACGCGGTTACATTCACGCCGACTGAGGAATACGATGGAACACTAGTACGATGCATTGCAAGCAATCTGCTATGGCCTACATCCAAGAACGCCACGTATCCGTTAAACGTCCTCTGTGAGTGAATTTGTTCCATTAAGTTACTGATTCAGAAGCATTACGGTACTCAGCAAAGTGTACTGTTTCAATCCTGAGCTTCATCCTTGTAACCTAGAATTCATTTTTCTTTTCGGCTGCTTATTTTTTCGGATTTTCCAGATGTGTAGAGAGCTTGTAATCAACGACAAGAATAGCAGGTCTCCGCTCGCAGTACTTTTATAACTTACCAGGTTCAAATAATGGCTACTGTCTGAGCCTTCAACTTTGGGACTAAACCTAAGATTTTTGCTCATTTTTTTTTTACCAAAACTTAAGAAATGTTATGTATCCTGAAAAAGGCTCTACACTGAATAACCATAGTGATATGCGAAGTGCTCTCCTTTACTGAGAAGATGCGATTTCCATCCATGCCTTCTTCTTGTATGCACTCGTCATTCCAATCCACGCCCATATCCCAAATTCTCCAAAAAGTCCTTGATCAGGTGGTACATAGGTCTTATAAAATAAAGGCAAAAAATAAAAAATTGACTGAACTTTTTCACCTCGTGAAAGATTCTCCCACCGAAAAGTGTCTTCCCATCCCTTTCAAAAATCGAATTTCGAATTAAGGTCTCCCTCGTTAGAAGCTTACCAAAGAAGGGTTGCCGCGTAGATGTGAGAATGCGAGAGAAATTGAATCGCCTGATATTCAGTCGCTCAATATCGCCTACATGCACTACAAAGTTCTTATCATAATAGTATGTATAATATTAGCAAATTGAAGATATTCACATAAACTGGAGACTAATTTCAGATGCGCCTCGACTAGTGGTGAATAGCCCTATCAGTATTGTTGTGGCCGAAGGGGACTCATTTCGAGAGAACCTCACGGTCAAGGGTAATCCGCCGGTGTCAGCATGGCGGTGGCGTAAAAACGGCATCCCATTCGACCACACTATTGGAAACGTATTCGCACGTGGAGCGACACTTTCTGGGCGGATTGTAAAGGTAAACAAGCTACGGTCGAATGTATTTATCAAACAAGATTGGAAATCTGATAAAAAGACAGTATAGGTCGCTAAAAAGATAATCATTCTTATCCAAAATCAGTGATTTTTTTTGTCATATAGCTAAATAAGAAAGCCTACAGCTTTGGTCAACTTTTTTTTCAATAGGCTTAGATTTCTCCTATTCGGAATCGTAGTGTAGATCTGAGTTCTTGGCCAACGTATACAATGAGTTGTGAGGGCAAGCCACGAGCTAGTCATCCAGACGAGTTTGATACCATTTAGCGTGCTAGGTCGATGGAAGGTGGTTGGCTCGGAACGAACCGATCGCGGATTCTGTCCCGGCCCACGAGCATCATGACGGCGCCACTTGTCACCACACTGCCCTCGTTATTTGGTATAAATATGTCTGGGGTGGGAACTATTAGGTTGGAAAGAACGTTAAACACCTAGTTCGTGCTGTTTCCAGATCTCTCCCAAATCCTCTGGAATCTTCAATGGGTTGTATATTGAAAAATTGGACAGTGCTGCGTGCGTTGCTCCAGTCAGCATTACCAACAGGCGTTGCATCTCCCAAAATCAACTTTTCCCGCAAGGCCATCAGAGCGCTCTTTCAATTCAAACTTCGCCTGGAGAAATCGGTCCACAAGAGGAGTTCAGAACCAGCCTCGTGAAAGATTAAGACACGATTTCTCCGTGTTGCTTTCATTGTGGCTTGAACGCTAAGTAGCGAAATTTTGGTCTTCTGACGCAACGCACGACTACACTATCCACCTGGAGATCGTCCGCGCTGTAATCGAGGGTGATTCAAGGCAATTGTCACACTTTATGGCAGAGTGCGCTGGAGCGCTTCCACTGCATATTCTTTGGGCTTTCCATGAATTAGGCAAGCCTTGAATGTGGTCAAAGGGTACCGCCCGATTTCACCGTATGGACATCTGCACATGTACTTCTCGTTGCTCAGCTACGACGATGGCCGCGGCTTGTGGCCGTTGGCGGGGCAAGTGGACCGTCTGCGTTGACCATACGCGAACAGCAGTAGCTTGGAGTATGGAGAACTAGAGTTTCAATGTCTCGACCTGGCAGTTATGGGGTAATGGTGATGCTGTCAAATTTTTGTAATTTTGATGGTATTAATCATGGGTGATGATCTGTCTGCAGGATCGACGATGACAAACGCTTAAAGGCAAGCTCCGCGATAAAATGGGTGTGGAAAGGGGGTG
>KZ345262.1:113976-148277 GCA_002352805.1 Teladorsagia circumcincta
CCCCCCCCCCCCCCCCCCCCCCCGCCCTATCGTCCCCAGAATACCACGTCGTCTGTCGTCTCACTCGTGCTCAAGGAGACTTCCTGTAATTACTCCACCTGATGCTGCTACACGCTTCTTCGCTTGACTCAGTGTAGGATTGTTCATGTACTCTGATTGTGCAAGACCCCTGTCAACAGCGTCAAAGATGACGACGTAGGTCCACGACAGTCGGGGACCTCGTTGAGTTTGGACGGTGCACCTTGTCTGCGTGGCAGATTTTTCTGACATTGTTCAGCGCAAAAGGCTTTTATGAAGTTTGAATAGATTAGAATGTGCTCCTCATTTTTGCCCAAACACTTGGTTTGAATATAGCAAAGCAAATTTAACTCCGTTTTGAATGTGGAGAGGGTATGACCTTTTTTATTTCCACCCTCCCACCACCCCCCCCCCCTCTGCACATCCATAAAGGGAGAGCTCAAATTCTACTGTAATTGTAGTGAAAACATCTCATAGATACAGAAGCTTAAAAGGAAGGTGTAGTCTCCACAAATCTGTCAAGACGAACTTCTTTGCAGGAGGTCGTGCTCGTGCCCGATGTCGTGCTCACGCTGTTCCAGACGCGGATTTCGTCTGGGATCGAGCAGGCGAGATTATTCAGGGTAACAACTCAAAATACGGGATGTTCACGATACAGCTCGACTATTCGACATTCGAAGTGAATTCTGACTTTGATTATTTGTTGTAACTTTCGTATCATTCGTTGCGTGCCATTTCAGAGTACATTGTGGATAAGCAACTTGTCACCAGACGATTATGCAAACGATATCAGATGTACGGCCAGGAATAGCTTCGGGACGGACAGCATTCATATTCCTGTGAGTATATAAACCGCAACTTCAATTTCACGCCTGCTCACTTCTTATAAAGGCAAGCTCCGGGCATGTAAGAGCATTCAACCCTCTGACGACTGTATGGGACCGTATGGTCCGCCGACGGAAGGTCCCTGAACAAACGCCTACTTTGGTAATTTTCCATGTCTTGAAACAATAATAGGTTAGAGACCCCCTTCCGAAAATTCACAGTCAGAGTGGTCCGGGAACTGCTTAGGTGTAACGCAGAGAGAGAAAAGAACACTTGTGATGGGCCCACGGCCCCACCTCACGAAAAACACGCGTGTTCCCTTACGCCAGACACGCTTAGAGCGCGCGGTCGTCAAAGGGTTGACAATGAAGCAATAGGTGGGAAGTGATCTGGAAAAGAATAAGAAAGCGAAAGACTGAGTCCGAGTTGCTGGAAGTTCTCGTCCAGTCTTGGGTGAAATCAGATGCTTAGGATTGTTTTTGTACTAAGTTTGGCTGCGCTTCAGATTGGGCCTCCGTCTCCGCCAGATGCTCCGCTCGATGTTCATGTGACAAACGCTACGTCGAATACAATTTCAATATCATGGACACCCGGCTTTGATGGTGGTTCAGACCAGACTTTTGAAGTGAGATACCAGAAGGATGGTGAGGAAGGAATGCATGGTGTCAACACGTCACATTCGGTTCGGTTTTTCTCAAGTACAAAAAAAAGTTGAATAGTTAAAGTTGTACGAAGATTTGTTATAGAATCTCCGATTGTCTGGACTGGCACCATCTTCCATATACCTATTTCAACTGCGGTCCATCAATAGCCGAGGGTTTACCTCCGAACTGACCCGACCGCCGGCAGCCTTTGCCACTTTGAGTGAGGACGGCATGGGTGTCGCTGTGATGGCAGGGAGGGTGAGTTTTCTTTTTGGAGCAAAGAAAGTATATTTTGACATATTTTCACCAAGCCACCATGTTGCAGAAGGAATCGATCCCACGCCCAGTTATCATGCTGCTAGCTATCGGAGGAACGGTCTTATTGCTGTTCAACTGCCTTCTTCTCTGTTACCTTCAACGACGTAACAAGAAAAAGAAGATACAGGGCACGTCAGAAGTTCACTCGCAGCTCTTTCCAGTGATCTAATAAGCTCAATATTTCTAGAAAAGACTGAGATGGTGCGTACCGCAATAAATGGTGAAGGTGTGCGGCCGGTCCAAATGTATGGAACGATGTTGCAGGTGAAATAACACTCTCACAAATCTTTGGCTAGCCGAAAATCCTGTTCTTCCTCGCAATATTACTTCTCCGTCCCTCTCCCTTCCCTATAGAAGTTTTTACCCATTTTCTGTCATACTTGGTTTACATAAGGGGCGTGGTACTTGAATGCACATTCCACAATAACATAACATCTTGTCCATATCACTGCAGTCTCTGCCCTCGAGCCTTCAGGTGACCAACACCGGTAGCACGGTTTTTATCAACCCGTGTTTCTGACCCTGTCCAGCCTCGCCTAGCCACTTGTCCACCTCAGCGTACTCACTCCAGTTTAGTGAAGTCGCCCTCCAGACTTGCCCATTATAAGCTTCAACTGCTCAGCTCAGCCTTGAGCACATTAAGAGAGAGCTGCTGATTTCTATTCACCCTATTCATGCCGCGTTTATTCGATGCTTCCCGTGGTAGTGCACGATCGGCTTTGTGCTCCTATGGATGCTCAAAAATTTTTGCGTGGTCAACAAAAACTTGTTAACTATAATACCAGCATTTCCTGCCGTTTTTGTCCTGGAGTTTTCTCTGCTATCTGCTATGAGTGCAATGTCGTCAGCGCAGAGGATAGTCTATAGTGGCCCCTCAAAGAGCCCCTTCACCATAAAAATCAAGGATACTAGAAAAAAAGGGGCTCAGTTTGATTCTTTTAATCACAACCGTGATGCCATCTTCTCTTCTTCGAGACCTTTCCAAAGCACTGATCGCAGTAGAGGAAGCTTGGGGTAGTGATGATGAGCCCAACATGTGGACAACATAGGAATGAAGCCGATTTGTCCGTGCGGACTGCTGACCCTTCACACAACGTTCGTGGACAACTCAAGCTTGAAGGCAAAGTGTTCATGTGGATCGTTGACTCTTCATGCGACTAACGTCGTTCCTTTCGCACCTACGGAATTCCGGAAACGGCCCAACTATCTATCTCTGCGCTTTTCTAGCGTCTTCCATTTCACGATTTGTACACGACTCCAGGTGGTCATCTTTGCATCTTCATCTTCCTTGTTTCAAACCAACTGTATCTCTCGCTAGAGTGCCATGAGGCCAACCGTTCCCTTTATTTGAGGATCGGATCTCCCTAAAAAAACTCTTTCGGACTAATCTTCACACCCCCTTAAAACTGACTTCCTCAGAATGGAGTGCGGGACTTTTCGCTTGTCGGGGCTCGCACGGACGAGCGGAGCGCGATATTGCGCGGCATCCAACGTGGCAATTCGAAATTCATTTATGGCATTGGGTCACAGGGTTTGTCATTGGGTCGCAGTAATGCTGCTTAGGATCTTTAGTGCTGCTTTGATCTACTTATTGAACTATTATGTAATTTTTAAGAACATGATATCAGAAATATCTCGATTGATTGATTTTCGTATTGAATTATTGATCGAAGGACTGGCATTATTTCTAAAAATTATTATGGACTTTAGATTCTGGCAGACGTTGGCTTATTGAAATCATATTCGTAATGAAAAGCGTTCGCATTGAAGTGGAACCTGTTCAGATACAAGTGTTCAATATTTCCCCCGAACAAGGGTTCCCACCTGCGAGAAAATTGTTCGAGGATTCGCCAACGGCTCGTTTTCGCCTGTTCAGTCACGCCCTCCTTTGCGGACATTCACTCTCGCCACCCGCGAGCCATCTGTGCTCTCCGCGCATGCATTCACTCTCGACTTCTCGACCGCTATTCACCCTGGTACCCACTTTGGACGCCGCATCCGCATCGCGGCGGAGTTTGCCACACGCCTTGCCGGGTACGATCCCGTACTAGCCATATGACCGTCGCTCCTGCGAATGACCCTGTTTCTTATCTTGCATTCTTCACTATCCTGGATATTGAGAATCCTAATGCCAGAATTAGGCAGGAGAGTCCAGTACTACACTTCCATTCCTCTGTTCCTTGCCTTGGCTGCAGCTAATTACAGCTTTCGTGGGCGAGAGGTTTTCTGAGTTAGGTTAGAACGACATCGTCTTGTCCCTCTTGGTTCTCTACCTCATTCGATATTCGTTTACCACCTCGTTGGGTGACATCACTTGCTCCACGTTTTCTAGAACGATCCGTCTGGTAAACCTATTTTCCAATATCCCGTCACTAAAGGCAGTTTTTCCTTCACTCCGTGGGAACCCCTACTCCTCTGCTTGGTTCTTCTTTTTATGAGTCACGGGATTAGCTTCATAATCTCGTGTATGGAGCTGTAAAGTCAATGGTGTTGCTTTCAGGCCGAGGGAGCTGTGCGATGTGAACGGGACGAACACGACATTCCTGAGCCAAGTGAGGACGATCACAGCGTACGCACAATGATTGTATGCACAATTTCGATGCTCCCATCTGTCGAACAGGCCGTTTATAACGCCATTTTCAGGAAGTGAATCCCAACGGTTATATGCAGCAAATCGATCCATCGCTTTATGAGCGGAATTGTCTCGTTGAGTACGAATTCGATCGTGAGTGATTTTAGTCCATTAATTTTGCTTCAGCGTGGTTGTGAAGCTGATTTCATTCTATTTAAGCTCGTGACTACCCGAGCAGTAGACATGGAACGATGGGCAGAAGTGGAACCGGCACGTACACGAATATGCCCTATCCGGTAAGCTGTCACCGTAAAGTACCTAGTGGATGATTTCATTGCCTCGAAATTCAGCGGGCTTCAGAAAAGCCCTACGATGGAATTGATGTGATTTTTGCCAGGGTGAAAGTCGCTCGGGAAAACGGCAAGGGCTCGTCGAGGATCTTCGCCCGTTCTTCCACGCTCTCCCGCGCAGACATTCACTCTCGCCACTTGCGAGCAGGGTCAACCCTACGTTGTTACTAGTAACAACGGGGGGGGGGGTCGTACCTGGTTGGGTTTGGAAGAGGGGGTCGTATCCGCTTGAGTTGCAGTTTCCCCTCCCCCCTCCCCCCCCCAGCCAGTGATGCAGTGGGAAATATAGGTAAGTTCAGGTAAAAACTTAGGTAAAATTGGTAAAAATCGGTAAAAAATGGCAAGAAATTTGCTTTTTCAAGGCTGGTATATACCCCCTCCCCCCCGCTCGACAGCATTTTTGGAGGAAAATGATGTGGGTGGAGTTTTGGGTTGTTGGGGTAGTAGGAAGAGATGCTGGTCGAGCTGTGGAAAAGGGGGGTCGTATCAAATCTACCTTGGAGGAGGGGGGTCGTAAAAATTTTTCTAAAAGTAACAACGATAGGACCGACCCTGCTTGCGAGCCGTCTGTGCCTTCCACGCTTACATTAACTGTCGACACTACTCTGGCGCAGCAGTGAGCCATAGTCTAGGAATTCCTCACCCTGATTTTGCACACGGAAATGAAAGTAAAAGCGCTAAGTAAGAGGTGGAAGAATTCACTAGCGACCCGCGTACTCGCAACTAACGAATCGGTGCTGAAAGCGGCCCAAGAGTGAAAATGGCCTTTGGAAGTTCCAGGTTTTCTCATGAAGCTCTACAAATGGGATGTGATCTCACACAGCACATTGATGTGAACAAAAAAATGGTCATGTACCCCGATTTCCGGTAGATAAGCCCTAGCCAATGTCATGTAAAAGCACCTCTGCTCGTGAAGAGTAATTGCGTTCACTTAGAGACTACCGTAAATTTGTCCAAGGGGGTCATCCGATGCCCTGATTACGAAAATGACATACATTTGTAGCGGTGGTTCCACCTGGCGCCAGTTGGCGTCACCTTGTCACGAACACTTCTTTTCATCGAATTTCATGCAAAAAGAAAAGCCAGAAATAATATTAAAATGCACTTTATTATTATCATATAATATTATTAATATTATCATTAATCATATTATATTCAATATTATCATTAATCATATCATATTATCATTAACACGTTGACGACAGCCCCTTGTTCGTGTACCTCGGCACATTTTTCTTTATTTTTTTCACGATCATCAAAACTTTTTCAACACTTTCACTACTATTGATTGACGCGCGGTTTTTCATTTGAGATAGTGCATGCACACTTTTCCGAAATATGAAAAATACCAAATAAAATAAAAAAAAACTAGCAAGCAAAAATAACTAGCAAAGATGGGGTGAAAGTGTGACGCGTTACCGCGTCACGCTGTCGTCAAGGTGTTAATTAACATTAATATTATCATATTTTTTTCAACCGTTTCACATGAAAATATATTGGTGGGGGCAATATGCAAAGAAATAGCTTGGTTTCCGTTTCGCACGAATCTCTTAGACGGAGGTTCAGCAAGTGAGGTGTAGGTGCAAGTGCAAACTTCCGTATACAAATTATTTGGTTTGCTGATTACGCATATGATGCTATCTAGGCGCTGGTTCCATTTGGCGCCTTTTTAACCTCCCCCTGGTTAGATCGGGACACACTCGTTGAACAACGCCAATGCCGAAAACGAATGTCGTTCTCATAATCAGAGCATCAAGTAACCTCTATACAGAAGTACACCGAGTTTGCCAACAAGTGTCATCACAGATGACGCCAACTAGCGCCACGTGGCGCCACCGCTGGAAGTGAATGTCATTTTCAGGGCATCGAGTGAGCCCTATGGCCAAGCTATTGTAGTCTCTAGGTGTACGGAAGTACACTGCAGGAGCGAGGGTGTTTCTACGTAACAATGGCTAGGGTTTATCTACCGGAAATTAGGGTACCCGCACATGCTACCTTTACGACACGTTACTTGCTGAGGATTACACTCACAGCCATGTCTATTGTCCATCAAACCACGCTCCGAGAAGTGCAAATAGATGTCTTCGACTCGGGAGATTCATGGGAGGAGTGAATACTTCCGAAATGTCTTAAACAATTTCTTTTGAAGGAACCGCCGCATGACACTTCTGTGTATTCGGATCGCTCCATTTCTCGCCGTCAGTACATTCCGAATAACAACAACAACAACAACAACAGCCCACAACATCTCTTATCAACGTTCATCCAGCCGACTGGAGTACGCCCTGGACCGCTTTCCTACTCACAACTCGACGGCGATTTGGTCTAGGTTATTCGAATTCCATTCATGCAGCTTGCACTCGGTTCGGAGTGATCTCCGCGTCTTCAAGACGTCCACACTAGTCGAAGCGCAATTTGTGGGGCTCCTCTATTTATTAATCCTGTGATATTTGATTGTACTTGTTCTACAATCCTGAAATTTTCTGCACAGTCACGACAGAGAAATATTTTCAACGGGTTTTTATAGTCGCAGAGAGATATTCTCGGATCCGCCAATGTCATAATACACATTAAGCCAGGTAACTAGGGAGTTACGAAATACGCTTTCTTTTTCATGCATACCATTGTTTTCAGTCTGTTCTCGTATTCTCACATGGGTAGAAAGACCAAGTGACTCCCAAAAGATGTTTCTTGTTTCGAGTTGAGACTTTGAGAAGTCTTTGTACCACAGGTATCCTGTTGGTGTGATTTTCTTGCGTCATCCAGCTGCTGCGTGGAAGTTGCTGACTATTTTTTCTTCTTGGTGCTCGTTTTCATGCAGTTTGATTGAATATCTTGCTCAAATCCACTGTGCAACCTTATATGAAATAAATCATATTTTTTAAACAACTTGCTCGAACCTCCTATTTGCAAAACTCTTTCTGTTCACGCGATTTTTTTCAATACGCGGTACAGCTCGGATCCGAGTGAACACTCCAGTAAATGACAAAATAACAAATGAATCAAATATGACTTGCTACCATTGGAGGCAGTACAGATGGGTGGAGTCAAAATAAGTGGGTCATAAACAGATACAGCACGATTCAATTCAATCCACTATTGAAGGCGAACCCCGCGATTAGCCCGACCAGTAGGAAGGATACCATGGAGAAGATTATAAGGTCCATACCTACCTCAATCACTCGGCATCGTCGCAAAAACTGCGCGTTTAGGGCGCTAGACCCTACGGGCCTGCAACCATCAACCCCCGTTGCGACACTTTCCACCCACCGCGATTGATGTAGAGATCAGCATGATCACTCAAACGGATGCTCATGTTTTGTCTTCTCTGATCGTCCGTTCTACCATCGTATCTGTCCGAACGTACTGAAGGTAACGGGTCTTAATTTTGAAGTTTCCGTTGATTTCTTTGCATTCCTTTCAGTGCTACTGAAGTGCTGTGAGCACGCCGCATTTTACGGATACGGAAGGCGCGAAATGTATTCATATGGGACTGCTGCCCGCTGCTATTGCGTACAAGAATCGGGGGAATACGTGAGCCAGGGGGTGTAGCCAATTCAGGGGGTGGGGTGAGGGGAGTCGTTTGACATGCGTGAAAAGCTGGAATGTGTGAGTTCCTTCACAACGTTTCGTCACGTCATTTCATTGGGCACCAGTCCCCATGCACATATATTTCGCGCCTACCGTATCCAAGAAATGCGGCGTGCTTACCGCATCAAATAGAGCCTTCCCTTCCACTTTCAGGTCGATCCGCAGCTCAGGCATCACCATGAAGCGCTCTTATCACCAGTTTATCCCGGGGCTTGCCTTTAACACGTGGCAGCCCATTTGCATGGCTGGGTATGCACATCGAAACACCCACATCTTACATTTGTAAATCGTCAGGTATGCACATCGGTTTTGAGTTTCGCTTCAGAATTTCCCATTACTTTCCTGACTATGTAAGTTACGCTGGTCTTTTGAAGCCAGTAGACACGAAGACCTCTCCATCCTTAGTTCTGATAATTTTTTGAAATTTCAAAAATACACAACCAGTGCCTCATTCTTAACCCTAAAAGCTACTTAGCAATAAACCTCAGAGGCTACCAACTGAACACCTTGGCTTGAACACTTTATGATGAGAAACCGAGCAATCTATCAAAAAGCAAAAAAAAAGACTGAAGAGGAGCAGAAAAAGGAAATGGAAAACAATACTGTGTCGCCAGTACGAAGGGGGAGGCTTGTTTGAGTTTGTCTGGGACTAATGGCGGAATATGTGTGCTACGCGAGAGACATGGGTCCTTTAAAAAAATTCTACAAAATCTCCCGAACGTGTCAGTCAAGCATTGCCGGGTTTGCCTACGAGTAATGCAGCTATACCGCATGTGTGACAAGCGCCGAGATCGGTACGGGCTTCAATGCATTAATAGCGGCAATATGGTCATGTGGCGTGTTGGTAAACACACGGGGAATTCGCTCATCCACGACCACAACAGGGATGCCCAAATATGCTAAAGAGCTACGCAATTTGATATTGAGGGTGTGCAAAGCTTAAACATTACCTATTGGGAGCTGCGTACAGCAGGGTGAATAACGGTCGAAGAAATCCTCGACAAGGGGGTCGTACTTGCCAGGATGGGTCATGGGGGTCGTACCTGTGAGGCTCGGAAGCGAGCGCATCAGTGGCATCGTGGTGCAAATAGGAGGGAGAGCGTGTACCGCAGCAGAAAACAAGGATGTGCTAGAAAACTTCATATAAATATTCTTTTGCTCGCTCTTATTACCTCGCTGCAGGAATTCTGTTGGAAGGAACGCTGCCGCAAAAACGACAATGGTGAAGGAAAGCCCTAAGCAAATGAAGCGGCTTGTCGGTTGTAGGGGGTACGAGATGTGTGTACTACAATACAGATTCTGTCAATAGGTCATCATCATATAACACCTTTCAATCGAGTGTACCGCTCTGAGTGACTGCCAGATGGATGGCGCATAAGACGATAGCGGGCAATGTCCCTTTTAATATCGCCTACGCTGGAAGGTTGTATTAGATTCAATTCGAGTGTTGCCCACGAGATACTCTGCAACGGTGAGAAAGGAAGCGACTTTTCGAGCGGTCAAAGGTGGTCTTCGATAGAACCTCGACGCAAATTTCTCCTCAACTAAAACACCTTGGAAACAAGCTAAATAAACTCTCAGAAAGCGCAATCCTTCCGCTTTCCAAAGCTATCCTTACTTTTTTGAGCGCCCGAGAAATGAGAGAGATATTGCCTTTTGAGTAACAAAAACTCGCATGAAATGTCACCGTCCTCGACTCCGACTCGACGAAATTTGAGAGACCTTATTTTTTTGCATGGGAGGCTTTCAAAGCAATTCCAATACTGATTGGCAGTAGCTGGCCTAGCTCTATCTAATCCGCCCGAGTGCTATTCAAAAGGTTCAAAAATTGGGGAATCGAAGCTTTTCAAAGGGTGTTCTTTCCGGTGGTTTTGAAAGGGGCATCAGCAAATCTGACCCAGAGACAAACCGCGCAGCAGCTATCGCGGAGTCGGCCGTTGGTCGATACAGGCTCTTGTGACGCTCTTCTATGAACGTCTCAAACATTCGCATTGGAATGGACAACTCTGTGAGTTTGCAAAAACTCGCTGCGGTTGGAAATTAAACCCGTGTCTTGCATGTGACGGACGCGGGTACTCACCACTACACTACCACTGTACACCGTTCATGGAAGAGAATCAAAATAGGAAGGGTCGTGCCAAGACTTCGATTTTAGGGGGGTCGTACTTCCTCGACACGATTTTCACCCTGGCGCACAGTGACCAGTCACCTGCGGCACAACTAGCTTTATTAACTTTTCCAGAGTAGCTCTCCTTCACTTGGGATGATTTATTTTCCTATTTAAGCACAATTGCGCCCTCAGGCGGCGCTCCTGTCTCAATAAGTCCAAAAACTGTGGTGGTGTATTTGGTTACGGAAGTGGTACACATGTGTACCAGCAGTAGTCAAAGTTTTAAAACGAGGGAATCCTGGCATGCTCCGACACAAACTCATCTGTGATGCCATTTCACTCTACCTTAGTAACGGAACACGATAACTCAGCTCGAAATGCCAGTTTTCTCATGAGGTGGCCTTTTCTGGCGGAATCTTGATGACAGCACTTTCGAGGAGATTGAACTGCTGAGAAACAACTTCTTTACATATTCTGGACTGCAGGGTTTAGAAAAGCTTCTCCTATAGAGGTGATGTTTTTTGCCACGACCCGCTTGAAAAGTACCTAATGTTCGATAATTAACTTAAAATTACTATGAAGAGTATAAATTATAACCATGAGGGAAACGGAAAGTTTCCAAACGTTTGGCGCGCCAATTTTTGGAAAATTGTATTTTCTTCCAGTTTTGATTTTCGATTTTGGGGAATTGCGTTGGTCATCGTATTCTCCACTTGATTTTACAAGTACCATGAAAATTTAAGAGAATTTAGTTATATGTAGGTTGGGGTATGACAAAAAATGGTGTTTCCAAACTTGGCGAGGTGACCGCTCCTGTACCTCGGCTAGTCGGCTCTGCACCTCACAGTCCAGAAATGCGCGACGAAACATTTTTACAACTGGGTCTGAGAACCCCCCTCTCTCCACCCGAAGTTATGGGATATGGTCCCTTTCGATGAACATTTGTTGAGATCACCACAGCGCAGTTTAGTCAGCGTACGAGTTCGAAAGTTTGAAAGAGAAGTATGCGCAAGAATGAGTAAATGAATTGATCACTCCTTTGATGAAATCGTACTGTCGTGATTGTATCGCTAATTTGCCAGAAGGGTACGCAAAGGTTACAGGAGGTAAAGGAACCTATTGGAAAAGAGATCAATCGAGTTTATTCATCAATAAAAGCCCATTTTAACAAAAGAAATGGTCACAAGCAAGTTCATCGCCTGATATTTCAGTGATGAGTTGGGAATTTTAGAAATAATAGATGTGCCCTCAAGGGTCCGCTTAGTAGCGACATCGAAGCAACACCCCCGCAGAAATCGCGTCGATGAATCCGTTTAGCTGGTAGGAGACAAGCGGCTTAAACGTGCTCGACAACGGCGTTAGGATCAAAAAGTCAGCATTTGGCGACCAATCCTAGCGTCTGGACGAGATACCTCTTGTGCACGCCATGATACGCAGCGTGTATTACGGTGTGTGGCTGATGCAAATACGCACGGGTTAGTGGATCCACGGAGTAAGTAAGTTCGCACAACTCGTCCGGCTCGCCCCTCCCTTATTTCAGATGGGATACTTGTTAATGGCTTCACCGACGGTTTTCTTTACTTCTCCATTTTTGGTCGGCTAGCCATCCGCAACTCCACTATCGACTGCTGTGAAGCCAAAAATCTGGTGTGGGGGTGTCGCATCAACTGCCCAAAGCAGTTCGACAATGAGAGCGTAGCATGCTTAGTAATGAGTGGATCTTCAAGCTGGTAAATACACTTTATCATGGCGATTACGATCTCGCCCATAGACGATGGTGCACCATGCCCAACGATCTCATGATGTGTGACACGCCCACCATATCCACTCGTCACTTCCAGGATTCCCTAGCCCTTCGGTCCACCGAACTCGTTCCACAAAATTATGCGCGATCATTCGCGCAGCTCAACACCATATGTGGCGTTTTACTAGCGTTTTACTCGATTGAAATTCGTTTAAGGGCAACCTCAACTTTTTAGTGATGCTGATTGAGTGTCGCCTTCCACACCTCAACTCTGATGAATCTATTGGCTAAGGTCACCTGCAAACAATCTTATTGAATTGGTAAAATTCATCGAATGTGTTTATCCTACTTCTGTCTGCTATAACTGATTATTTTCTAGATTCCGAGAAAAAATGATAAAAAACTAAAAGTGCTACAGGGCTAGCTAATACAATGGGAACTCATGCTATTTAGACGTTCAGAGCTAGGTGGGCTGCAAGCTTCTCCTGTGACGGAGAGGTTTTTACGAACATACGCAACACTTCGCACATTTTGTCGCTTGCCGAAGAAATTAAAAGCAGCGTCAACCGTCCGTTGTATCAAGTTTATGAGCTGGGTCCCATTCGGGATTTTTGGAGAAGATGGTCGTATACTGGTTTTATGTCTAGGTGATGTTAACAAGAGGGATGTCGTAGTCGAACTTTTCTAGAGGGATCAGTGGAGGCAGGAGCGGGGAAGCGTATGTGCTTTCGAATAGTTTGTGGAATAGAGCATTTGTCGTTCTTTATAGATTCTCTGCAAAACTCACCCTCCCCTAAGCAGATGTTGCTAATGGGGAATGTGTCGAGGCCCACTCTAAAAGGGCGGGGGTTGAGAGTCGTGAAGTCCTTCGAAATAAATAATGGGCAGTTAAGCCTTGCAATAAATACATACTATACAAATCTGAAGTCCCATGAAGCATTTTTCTGCGAAATCTGCTTAAGGATTAGCATCTACAAGAAATTCTGAGATATCTTTCAGTGATAACGACTTCGTAAACATTGAATGTCGTTAAGCAAATGAGTTGTGGCTCACTCTCTTGAACCGCGTTACTAGTATTAGATTGTCCCATAAGTAGTGTCCTTTTATTCGAACAAAATTTTTTTGCTAAATCCTATGTTTCATATCAGCCTATGTACCATTCGGAAGAGAATGTCTGCTCTACAAAATTCTATGTTTCGCTCCCACATTCCTTGCAGGATTTGCAATTTTTGGATCTGCGAAATGGAAGGTCCAGTCGACAAATATTAGCCAAACCGACAGCTAGCTCTAACTCCATCCCTTTGAAAAAAGTCAATCAACGATGTGCCCAATACTTGATCATGACCTCTTCGGAGCATTCCGCTATTGGCCCTCCCAACAAGTCGTGCCGCTCCTTCCCCTGATTTGGTTTTTTCTCCAGAACTCGACCGTCAAGCACCCTCACTTGGAATTAGGCTCAAAAATTCTTTACCACTGAGACATTGAAAAACTAACGGAATGTTAAGAAAATTCATGACTAACCATAAGTCAGGAATGTATTGGTCGAATTTCTTCAATCCAAATTAGTATTGCTGCGAAACATGTTGGTATGTTAAAAAGTACACCTAAATCATTAGCCTGGAGATTTTGGAAGGTCAACCCCGCATCGGGATTACTAACTAGGAGTTGAAATAGACCAATGACAATAATGAACGATTATGCTTTACGATATTTAAATGGACGCCGTTGCAAGGAAGACACTAGTGAAGATTAGCGCTGTGCTTGGCTCAGTCTCTGCTACTGATCGGGCACTGAGCTAATGGTTCGGTCGCAGTGGCAAAGATGACACGAGCTGTGAAAATCAACTTCACCCCAGGCCACCACTCACTTTCGATGAGGACCCCTGGCGCTATGGATTGGAAGTGCATCCGACCGCTGCCTCCAGAAGTTTGTTGCAGACACTCAGGCGCAGTCACTGCACCATCGCCCACCATCTGAATGGAAAGTGCTGCAGCAGAATGAAGCCCGGATGGGAACGGCATGCACCGACCGGCCATGACCGAGAAGCAAGTATGACCATCTGCGAGAGTCTTCTCTTGCTGCCCCATAGACGGGAGTTTCCCTGGTCGAGCACCAGTGGGGATGAGTCATAGGTCCATGGCGACGGTAACACGCAGCACGCTTGATGGCTACCTCGCAGCCAGGACTCACCAGCTTGAGCTAATCTCGAACTCCATGTTTAGAGAATGTTGTTCTTGATTTCCCAGTTAGAGTTGTTATCTTGTTTTCATTACCGCTCTGTATATACCGACAAGCATTGCGAATGCCATCGTGGGACAGCTCCCGAAATCGGTCGCAGCAGTGCAAGAAAAGCTTCCTAAACCTCAAAAATCTCATTTCTCCAACTTCCGACCCGACCTCTCTTTGCAAAGACAACTCGCCACCTTTTTAGGGAAAATAGCCGGACTACGATAACCAACCCACCATATAGCCCTAACATTTCTCTATCGGGATACAGCCTTCGCAGTGCTTTGAACTCGCAGCAGCGAGAGAAAAATGTCAGTGAATACAACCACCCCAAAAACGACCTTACCCGATTTGCCAACTGCTAGCTTCACTCATTCTGTGAGCCGAGCACCCGAAGCTTCCTTGGGAAATGGATGCATATTAGTGATTATGCTGATTGTCATATTTTTGATCCATAGGTTTCTGATAAAGATAAAACTTGAAGAGAAGAAAGTGTCGAAATTCGGACAGGAGTTATGGGACAACCCAATATGTCCGATTGATTTTCTCATCTTCTTGAGGCAATTATTTTTCAAAGTAATGTGGCCGTTTTTAAGGACTGAACACCTTATCACCATGCCTAAAATTCGACCCAATTGATAGCCAAATCAAATACAAAAGATATGACCGAGTAGAGCAGTCAAGATGCTCACGAGATACATCACTTTGTATAGAGCAGTGGTGCTTTAAAGGCAAATTTTCACTTTGAAAATCGACATGACTTATCGCTCAACCAGAAAAAAGAACAAATCCGAGAAGAAATACGGGAGAGCTTTTTCGTAAACCTAGCAGCGGAATGTACAGAAGAGGTCATGAATAAGTAAAGGCTACATCAGAGATCGGTTTCTTCTACGGAGAACTAGAGTTAGAGCTAGTTGACGATTTGGCTAATTGTAGTCGAACGGCCTCCTGTTTGGCAGGCCTCTGATTCAAAAACTCCGAAACGAATGTGGAACCTGATTGAAACTTTTTGTAGAGGAGACGATTCTGAACGGTATACAAGTTGACATGAAAACGTGGGATTTAAGCGGGGAATTTTTTTGTTTGGATAAAAACGACACTACTTATGGGACAACCTAATACCACCTCAGGGTGTCAGATAGACCTGCTTGTTCGACATTGCCGTAGGTTAGCATTGGTACTATTGTGACATCATTTTAGTATTGTTCGATCCCGTTGAGTAGATCCGCAAGGTTGAAATGGTGTGGATGAGGAGCTTTGAAGGTTTTCTCTGTTTCCGGGCTGTGAAGAAGGCCGCAACGGCGAAACATAACCCAGTCAAATAGCGCCCAATTGTTATCAATTTTGGTTACAACCTCAGTTGTTTCGCTAATATGTCATTTCTTATCGGGAAACCAATTGTATTCACTGCAAAACGTTTGATTCTTGTGCATACCTCAAGTTAACTCTTTCCGCTTGAAGCAACGCCCCCAGCAAAATCCTTCTGAGGAATGCACTTAGTGAGTGCAGTAGAATATTGCACTAGTGTTACAGAAGTGCCGTGGTCGCGGCTCGAAAGTGAGCGACAATGGCGCTAGGGTCTTATAAAGTCACATTTGACGACCTACATACCTTGGCATTTGAACGAAATACCTCGCACCCCAATATACGTAGTGTGTACTACAACAGTGTGTATTGTGTAAATTAGATACGCGCGGGTTAGTGGAGCCATGGAGCAGGCAAGTTCGTGCAACTCGTCCGGCCCGCCCCTTTCTTATTTGAGAGGGTACTTGTTAATGGCCTCGTCGACGGTTTTCCTTGCTTTTTTTCTTCATTTTTAGTCAACTGGGCATCCACAACACCATTATCGACCGCTGTGAACCCACAAATTTGATGTGCGGGGTTTTGCTTCGAGCCAATCGCTCAATGTTATGGTAAATTCCTATTCAAATGTTAGACTATTACTGCAATGGCTCCTTCAAGGCTCACGCTAGATGACTCATCCGAAACCATGAACAGCTGTCAGTTGATAGCGTCGACGCCATTTTGATGAAAATCTTCAGGCCTCCACTTGCCGGTCTATGTACATAGGCGTTTGTCCCGCAAAATTACAGGTGAAAGAGGCACCAGATAACTAGCTGGCAAAACGCAGTAAGCTTGTCGCCCATGTATCAAAAACTGGTACGGCAAGAACTGGTGTTCTCCATTCAAATGATCACACGATTTACGTGGTAAAAAGAGTGCAATCAAATAGAGTTCTATTACGCAGGACCAATCCTTTTTTGGGGTACACACAGAAAATGGGGGCTAGTTTAGGCGTATAACACTACTATCGATAGGCAGCAATACTCTCGTGACTCTCGCTTCAGAAAAAAAGATCTGCTGATAGAACAGGTTTTGAGGGGGACCTTTGTGAAATAGGAACACAAAGGGAATGGATTTCCAAATTCTGGAATACTTTTTTGAATCCACTATGATTTCCATTAATGGCAAACTGTGCTGTAGAAACTGACATCAAGCTATCAAATCAATTCACCTTTCAAATTCAATACAAAAAAAGTGAACCAATCAGTAAGTAGTTGCTCTAACATCTACATCCAGTGCATGTACCTCAGGCATTGGGTATGTCAGACTTATTGCGCATATCTTCGTTGGAAATAACTTACTGGTTCTCTCATTCATTCGAACACTTCCATATGTTCTCAATTTACCATTGGTCCCATACGTAATTTACAGAATTCAAATGTAAGCAAACCTTGTCTTGGTTTGTCCCGCTACAAGAATGAGAGTGTTGACCTAGAGCTTCTCGTCCTACCGCTACCAATGCTCACTTGCGAACGGTCACACTTTAGCCACCGTTCGCATGAGAGCTTCGTATCACTGCTAGGTACTTGTGAAGTCCGTTAAGCCTGAGCAGCTGATTAGTTACCTTGTGAGAATCACGACCGCAATACATGAGTTTGGCCGGCGTCGTTACGAGGGGGCAATCAACTCAGCAACTGAATGTCCACACACTCGTTACCATAGAGATGCCTTTGGTCAAGCCCTGACAGCCGGAGGGGTCCGGCCGTTCTCTTCACGGAGCCTTTTACCGCTTCGATAGCATTACGGACTAATACGGCTTATACGCGCTTACTGGATTCTCAATTGCCCGTTGTATCCCTTTCCTTCTTGCCGATTATCAGCTTTTCTAATAAGGTTTGATGTTACCTCCTTCCATCCGCCTACTTTGACAGAATTTCGTTTTGTGCTTGAGCCATCTCAAATCACCTCGTTATCAAACTATGTTGAAGGCCAAGTATGATTACCCGTAGACATTCGTTTTAGTAAGGGATCACTTTACTCAGTGACCGTATTTAGAACTTGCGGAGAGTTAATCCCGACCCGTGGGAGAAGCTTTCGCTGTCCCTTCCTCTAGTTCGTCCTCCAGGAAATCCTAAGCAAAGGCTTTTTGTTAACTGATGTTTTCCAAGTACAGGAAACGCTTCTCCGCACGCAAAAGTGAGGACGTTATGGGCGTCGGATGGATAATTTATCACCATCCACCATTTGCCGAAGCGAAACTAGGTAGACCCCAACATATTAAATCTAACTAATTGTAAATAATATTATATATTCATAGCAGGCAAGCTGTCAGTAGGGCCTTCATGAGAAGACGTGGCCGCGTTCTTCTTCCGCGAGCTACTTCAACCCTCTCGGCCCTGGCGGTGGCAATTGCCACCATCAAATTCAGATGTCTGCATTACCGCTGCAACAGCATATTTTTTTCTGATCCTGCTGGGATTGCTGTACTCAACCTTCCCTTTTCTAAACATACGTTAAACCCGCTATTTCATTGTGTGTTGCTGTTAGTATTACAAGTATTTGTGTACGAGTGCAACCTGCTGGTCCCCGCAACCCGCCAAGTAAGTGTCAGATTTTTTAAAAATGCTTGAAGTAGATCCATTTGTTACCAAAATTATGGGATATTATGTTGTGTAGAGTATAAATTTTTCGTCGTAATTTTGGAATTTGGAATTGTTTCGACATAAGCTCAAAAACTATGAAGGTGGGCCAACTTTCAAAGCTCCCTAGTTTATGAGTTTGTAATCGAGAAGCTTCCAAATTTTGCTGTAATGATATTTATGTGCTCACAAGTAATAAACAATAGCTAAAAGAAAACTTTCGCCACGGGAAAAATTCAGCTTCGATAGGTTTAAATTTCTCGACTGAGCGGAGACGTCTTCAAGGTCGTGTCCCAATTTCAGAAAAGTTTTTTTTTATTTATGTATGCATGAAGTACAAAACTGTGGTTTATCTTCCCTGAGCGGTCCTCTTAATGCCAAGAAAGGGGTTGGAAAAGCGCAAGCGCCACAGATTTTTGAGATTAATTTTTGGCAAGAACTCTCTCATGTGGGTCACTGAAGGTCTTGATAGTCCATCGCATCCATCACTAGCCGTGACCCATTTTGGGACATCACGAAAGCGTCAGTCGGAAGTGCAAAACTTTATCACCTTGCGGGATCGAACCATCAGCCAATCTCTCATCATTTTTTGCTGTTCATAGGGCCGCTCGGGAAAAATGGAGCAGTTCCACGTTCCGTGTAGATGTTCCTGTATAATGCAACACAGCGTTCTGGAAAGCTGGACACGACCTGAAAGACCTTCCTGGTAACCGGTCCAAGGAGGACGCGAGGGAAGCAGTCACGTTAGGAAAGCCAGTCAGCAAGTTACAGTTTATCGTCTTCACTAAGAAAGGCCACGTTGCCGAATCCCTGCGAACTCCAAATTTATGACGTCGTTCGAAGAACGGTGAATGGCTCTGTGTCATTAATTAAAAATATGGGTTCGTAACTGCAATGTGACCTGACTATTAAACTCTGTCCCTGGCTATGACGGCGAAAAACACAAATAGAGTAGCTAGGGGTACCTGACGGACTTGATAATGTGTTCTCAACCCTACACAGTTTGGCCCTGGAGTTATCAGACCGACGTCATACTCGGCGACGGACAAGCAAAAGCCGAAATATTATAGTCAGTTCGTTAGTAGGACAAACCCATGCCCTAGAGAGCAAAAAATTCACGAAAGATATTTCACTGATATATTAGGTTGTCTCATAAATAGTGTCATTTTTTTTCAAACGCACATTTTTCTTCGAAAACTCCATCGTTTTATAAAACCCTATATATGGTTCGATAGGAAATTATCTGCTCTAAAAGGTGGTTCAATCCGCTCCCAAAAATATTGTATTTTTTTGAATTTCTTGCATGCAAAAAGGGAGCTCCGGTCGACGAAATTTTGTCAAACCGACAGCTGGCCCTAACCCTACTTTCTCCCAGGGGAAATCGGTCATGGGTGTACCATCTTCTTACTCATGACATCTTCTGACCGTTCCGTCGTTAGGTTGCAGTGAAAGTCTTGCAGTGCTTCTTTTCAGACTCGGCTTTTCATAACACATAATGATTTTTTAGCCGAAATTTTTTTCTCTACCACATCATTGTTTTGCGAGAGGTGATACATCATTCGTGAGTATCTTCTCCGCCCTATACGGCCACAACATTTGGATTTAATTTCATTCCGAATTGGTCCGAATTTCAGGCCTGTGTTACAAGGTGTTCAGTCCACGGAAGTGTTCGCATTAATTTGGAAAAAATTTCCCTTGAGAAGGATCAGGTATACATTCCCAACTCAGATATGACTTGCTCTTAACATTCCACTAGTTTCTCAATGTATCGGCGGAAAAAATTTTTGGGCTCAATTCCAATAGTTGGTGCTTGGTCATCGAGTTCTGGTGGAAAACCCCATTCTGGAAAAGGAGCGACGCGACTTGTTGGGAATACCTATAGCGGAATGTTGAGAAGATGTCATGAGTAAGTAGACGGCACACTATTGATTGATTTCTCCTAGGGGGAAAGTAGAGTTAGGGCCAGCTGTCGGTTTGGCAAAATTTTGTCGACTGGAGCTTCCACTTTGCAAGCCTGAAATTCAAAAAAAGTACAATATTTTCGAAAGCGGATTGAACTATCTTTTAGAGCAGATAATTTCCTATCGAACCATATATAGGGCTTTACAAAACAATGGAGCATCGAAAGAAAAATGTGCGTTTGAAAAAAAACCACACTATTTATGAGACAACCTAATAAAACAGTGGAGTTTCAGAGTGAAAATTTCGCTGTCAAACCCGCTGTGGCTTAATGGCCATCCAGAGGGAGCGATTTTGGAAAACAACATGACACGGCTTCTTTCAACAACATGTTTTGTAGAGCAGATGAATCGCTGCCGAGTGAGATTTGATGACATGATATAAAAACGGAGAATTTTAGTAGAAACTTTTCCCTCCAGAAACCGGCATCAACTAAAGTAAAATCCATTAAATATGCTCTCCTTAACGCAGTAAAAATTAATTTTTATATTTACTATTTCGCGCTGAATTCGGCATTTCTTGAACTCACTTTCCTTTGCGCGGAACAGCAAAAGTACACATGGCATCGATCGAATTCGTTCAGGAACGCGCCGTGCGCTTCACAGCCAGCAAGATTCAGAGCGAGTTGTGTCGGTTTCCATACTCTCGCAAACAGTCTTCGATACTCTCTTGACTACGATTCTTGTCTGCCTCCCAATTTGCCAATAACCTCCGACCTCTTCCCACTTGTTAAAGTAATCCTTTCCAAAAAAAATCATGATTCTCTCTCACCCACAAATCACTGGTTTTCGATCCATCGATAAGAAAATGTAAAAAAAAGTATGAATGAACAAGAAAATTGAGTTCGCTTTTGTGCAGAATTGGAAAAACCAGAAGAACTGGTACGCGTTCGAATGCCCGCCGAACATCTTTCATAAACAGCCTCACCTCCTGGTGAGAGAAAGTTTCCTTGGTTCTGTAAATTCCGTCACTAGGAACTCTTTTGACCATTTGACTCATTGCACTAATATCTCATAGTACAGTTCTTCTGCACCATACTCTATCGATTGTTTTTCGTCTATTCTCCAAAATCGAACGTTTTATCCGGATTCTTTCATAGCGTCGTGACACGTAGCCGCCCAAGGAGCACGTTCGATGCCCAGCCTTCGGCTCCGCACGACTTACCTTCATGAGTGTGCTGAGAGAGTGTCCATAGAGTGTGCTTTCGCGAGTTTGTTTCTCTCCGGAAGCCCAATCTTCATGCGTGAAACTTTGTGTGTTGTTTCGAGTGGCCACAAATATGTATAACATTCATGTTGGGAAAATATGCAAAAATTTTCCGGGAAGGGTTCTCTGAAAGAGCCGTCGTCGCACACTAGGCCCTCATGGTGACCCTGGTCCCGTGAAGGTTAGCTCGACGGCCTTTTGATATCTCTGACCACTCAAAGGTTACTTATAAAGGTTACGTTTCAGTATTAGTGTTTGTACTTGTGAACTGTGCCGTACTTGTCGACTGACCTGGGCTTTCAAACTTTCATGGAATCCCAAACAATCCCCCTATCGTAGCGCTTTGGCGCAGTTTCGTACTGCGAAACCCGCAGCCCTTCTTCAATGGGGTTGCTCTGTAATACCGCGATGGAAACAATGGAGCTGATGAGACGAGGTACTTCTTATTGAAAAAAGGAAAGTTTCGCTCCTCCTGCGTTCCGTTGGTGAACCATGAATAACAAGAATCGTAGTTCTGCTCAGTGTATCACTTCTAAAGAACGTAAGAATCTCCACAAGCTCGAGTTCTGCCATTCTCGGAATGTAATATCCATTTCAGTCGTAGAAGTCAAATCTGATTCTTTTCTCATGTTCCAGATCATGAACAAATTAGGAATAGGATTTTTGTTGCCTTTATTAGCTGTGTATGGACAACGATTCAGAAGACAAACACTGCCGTCTCAACATGTACAGGTTTGTTCTTTATAATGCTTGTGCTAGCAAGTACACCTGAGAAATTGCCAATTTCTAATGTTTTGTTGAGCACGTGATAGCGGCTTTAGGAAGACATAGCAGGACTTTGCAGGATTCTGCTTCCGATGTCTCAAACTGTGATGTCAAACTCAACACACCTCACTTTCACACAACGCCCATACTGAGAGATGAGGAGGGTGCGAACCTGGGGAAATTGATAGCCATTTCAAGGTGTTAGCAAAGTCGGGAATTTGAACCCGGCACCACCCATCGATGAACTTGGTTGGCTATGTGGCTAGAGCACTTTCTGTTAGAAGGACCTCGGGTTATTTCCACGGCAGGACTCGTGCCGAGCCTTCATTACGCTCACCTCAGCTGTCCGGATTTGTTGATCATTTTAGCGAAAATTGCGAAAAGTTAAGGCCCTTCATCAATGAACGTGGTGTTCCTTCAAACCTGAATTGGGACTGAGTTCGGTGATTTTCAAACAATCTTTTGTTGCGGAGTAGCACCTCCGACATATCTGGCCGGAATGCAGTCGTTCAGGCTATTCAGCTATGGAAATTTATCCTTTAGAAGAAAGGGTGGTGGGGGTGTGTCATCACTGAGGCGGGTGAGCAACTTACCAGAATTTTCGACCCTCTGCTGCTTGTTTGCACCGTTGATGATATGGCACGCCTGTGTATAATAGGAACGGCTATGTAGTACTTCAATGACTATCTGCTCCATCGAGGACTTCGATTTTTCTAGCTCCTTGGCCATTCCTCTGAAGGGCACGTCGTGGGTCGCGATCAATTTGAGGACGGAATATTTCAGTCACCCTTTCAGCGGAATGACTAGCCTTTCTCCCTCTCTCAGGCCCGCGCATAATGGACACTGCTTCGTAGTATCGTATGATAGCCATCCATGTGGCCCTCGTGAAAACTACAAGATATTTTTCGTTGTCCTTAAAGGCAAAGTTCGCGATTTTCGGCGAAATTTAGATGTTCCCCGTCACATATGATGCAGGACGCAAGGGCAGACCATGTCTAGAAGTGGCGGGGCGAATCGGTAAGGTTTAGGCGCTAGAAGTCAAGGTTGGTGCATTGGCGCCGCCCCTACCCCATTTTACCAGCCCACCGCTCGATATCTTGTCTGCGTAGCAATGTTGATCACCTATGCTCTCTCTACACGTATTTCTCTACCACTCTCCACGCTCTCGTGACCTTTCATCCCTCAGCTGATCTTCGGAACTTTTCCGCAGCGTAGAGCAAAAAACTTGTATTTCCTGAGTATTTCACGATTTTTTTCTTTCTTTTTCCACTGGTGGTCCACCTCCTACCCTTACTTTCACATTGGAGCGGGGTTACCTGATCATTTGATCCTGAATTTTGCCTTGAATTGGGGCACCTGCCTCACGCCTGCGAGTGATCGTATGTCGCAGTGAAAGACCTTCCGCTCCTCTTAAAGTAATGAGGATTTCACCCTTCTAGTGAGACAGATTAGAAGAAGTCCTTCCTGCAGAACTAATTATCAAGAAATGAAGTGAGAATAATCAAGTACTTTTGCAGAATAACTTTGTGAATTTCGGCGCCCATAATCGTAGAACACCCTGTATAAAGCAATAGTTTGGTGTGTTTGTCTGATTGTTTGTCGAGCAGCCCATGGCTTACCACGTAGACCCAGAAAGGACAGTTGGGCCATAGTCTTAGATGGGTGGGAACTTGCCGTTGGGGTGTGTACGGTTGAAGGCAATGCTCGGGTTAAAGTGAGTACGGCAGTGGGCGGAGCCGGACCAAAGAGGCGGAGTTTGTACCAAAATCTGTTAAGAATTTCGGTTTTTGCGCAGAATGCTCGAATGATGTTCGGAATCATGGCATTGATTGGATTCTGTAACAAAAGTGAATATTCCACAGTGTCACGTGCCGTCGATCGAAATCGATTCAAGATAACGATTTTTGCGCGGAGGCCTCAAATGAGGATGGGAACGACAATATTGATTGGGCGCTGCAAACGAAGTGGATATTACAGAAGGTCACTTGCTTTCGATCGATATCGACTGAAAATATCGGTTCTCGTGCAGAGGGCTCGAATGAGGTTGGGAATCACATTTTGAAAGGGTGCTGTAGTAAAGATGGAAATTCCATCGAGTCACATGCTACAGGTCGATATCGACCCCAATTATCGGTTATGTAGAAGGTTCTACTGAGACCGCAAATCACGGCCATGACTAGTCGGATCGCTCTGCTACGCCGCGCTCCCACTTGTTAGGCGGGATAGGCATAAGCATCATATGCCCAGTGAGCGAGTACGTTCTACTCGCACTTGCACTTAATACTAGGCAGCCTAGCTGAGCATGCTATCTTCCGCATCACACGATAGTCCTCAGACCGCGTGGTGCGCGCGATCGCGCGGAGCTAAATTGGTGTCTTCATAAATCATCAGTGTCACAGACAGGATCACGATAGCGTTGGTACTTTTTGGAAATCTCGAGCGGACGGGGGGGGGTGTATTTGCATATCGTGGAACGGCAAATTCTTTCTCGCTAATCACACTACGCGCCCTGAACTCACCCAACCTCCCATGTTGTCTCACGCAGTACTCCAGTTCTCCCTCAATTTCACATGTGATTTTGTGCGGCTGGAGCGAGACTCCCCACCCCCAAAAGCTGAACCAAATACGACCCCCTCGTTGGTATTTGCACCAACGTAGGGTTGACCATGGTCGCAGGCCTCGAATTCTGCGAAGACTACGAAAAGACTGAAGAAATAGCGCTCGTTCAAAGCAACAATCCCATATCAGTTGGCGAGGTCATAGCGGTTGATAATGGATGTGGACGCGATCTGACTGGAAAAGCTCGCTTGCCCCCGGCTCGATTAACCCACGCACACTTGAATATGCCGCTGCGCGCTACTCCACATTGTGTATCATGGGATGTGAGCGAGACATCTCGTCCATGAGCTCTCTTAGCCGCCATCAGATCACTTTGTAGAGTCCTAGCGCTACTGCCGCGCACTTTCCAGACAACGGCACATCTGTGATACTCATGGGCTCTCTAACCAAAGAGCAGAATCATTCTTCGACACGACCCGTGAAAGTGCTTCCATTTTACACGTTCTAAAGTCCAAGAAGATTTCGACGTTGTTCCATGAGTTATTAGTTGAATCAACGCCCCGGGTGGACCCGATGTCACAATGCTTCCAGTACCAATCACGAAAAGTCTTTCCCGAGAGGTGTTTCCCTTCGGGATTTCAATTTTTTCACAAAGCTTTGCGAATACAGCGTTTGAGCTATCAGAGCTTTTGCTAACTTAGAATTTACTAAATTGAATGTACTAAAACTCTGACGAAAAGCAACATTTCAGTTTCTCCCATACGGCACTGCAATGACTCAATTGCAATATTCAGTTCCCGACCCTAATGAGCAGGCTGGTCGTGTCTGTCAGGGGCTGGGGTCAGGTCAAGCGAATAGCCTAGGAGAACTCCGAAATAGACACCCCACCCTTCAGTAACAGTTCTTCCCTGCGTGCGGAAGGCTTGCGATGAGATGTGACTGCTCATGCTTTACCTTAGAGCAGCTTACTACAAAGGGAATACGTTGAAAATTGAATACGTATTTTTTTTTTCGAAAAGGGCTAATTTTCACTTCAAATGGAGATTCGGAAGTGTCTTGTCGAGTGCTTTCCAATTATACTGCACTGGTGGAAAATGGGCTGAAGATACTGTTTCGGGTGTTCAGTGAGGAAAATTTTTGGGAAGCGCGAGTTCCTAAACATTCAGAAGACATGCCTTCCTTAGTCTGTACCAAATCGAAAGGTTAATATATCTGTATAAACTAGAGATTCGCTCTATTCAATCGTTATTGGAGTGGTCTGATACGTTCGGTAGGTCGAAATCGATAGATTTTTGTCCGATACCGACAAAAAAGTCTCCTCCGTTGCGATGTAGCTCCTTTAACGGCCATAGTTTCATTCATAGACAATTTTGTACAAAAATGTGAACATTTCAGGATCTCACAATCTTTATACTTCCTAATACGTGTTTAAGTGTAATACAATGTTTCAAATAATGTATATATTTATGGAGGTTATGCCTAAATTTGCATTCCTTCTTAAGTTGTGTTTCCCTTCTGTCATTTTGAACAATCCTCTTCGAGAACTTCTTGAATCTCAAGCTCACGCCCCAATTGCAGAGAACGGGAGCTGAAGCACACAGCAATGGCCGAATCCGGTAAGGGCCGCGTCATGCATTCCAGCGACATCTGGCGCTGGTCACGGTCCCACCCATTCCTGACTGGGCTACCGCTCCTCTCATCCCTGCAATTCTCAGCACTTATGACTCCTTACCTCCTACTGGACTTAATACGGCTTCCATTGTCGAGGATTCCTTAACTCACGTTTGATCCTGGTGATGTGGGCGATCTTGGCCCATATGAGGGTGCCTTAATGCACTTTTTCTATCAAATGAATGTAGCTGTCTTCCCTGTAAATCTCATACCGCAAGCTCGATATCCTTTCTCGGTGGAACTACTCCTTTCTCCTAGTAACCATTTACTATTCTACCCATTTGTTCAATTTATTGCAAAATGGGATAATGCGAAGTGAAACGTCCGAATTTTCAGGTCCATTCTCTCCATTCCAATGTATTATTCCAGAAATATATTACTGTTATATCATCCGAATCTCGGATAGATTTGACGGAAAGGTACGCAATATCTATACTCCCCAACCCCACATGCGTTACTTCAATAGTAATTTCAAATGCCTAATTCTTTTCAGAACTGTTAATGGATCAATATGGTCAAATCACTCTGTTCTAGTGTTCGATTCGTATGACACTTTTGTGAACTGCTCCGCTCAAGTGGCTGAATCATACCTAACTATTCAAAATAATACTTCGATATATGCTCAAGGAAATGATGCCAATGTAAGCAACGCCATTGTTGTAATGAGCCAAGGGCACTTTCCACGATCAATTGGTGTGGTTATAAGGCTCGTAAATTGGGGGAGAGGTAAAAATGGACCTCCAGTGGAGAAGGATGAGGGCATTCATGCAGTGTCCCAAAAGTGTAGAGGCACCCGACTTTTCTTCACTACATATCTCTATAATGGGCGAATGATTTCTCTACAATTGTTTATCGACAGTGCAGTAATACACCGAGGTACAAATTTATGTGTGAAATTGGAACGAAAAAATATTGTTAAGGTTTATTTTTTTAAAGTTCATTTCTATGATTTTCTTCTAAGATCATGGCGTCCCAAAACTATAGGGACACTCAGTTTTTTGCAGTGTTTCTGACTTAGGTGAGCAATGAGACTGTTTGTTATTGCTCTACTTGCCACGCTTGTTCTATAATGCCATTCCATGAGGAACGCACCTATCCGACTTTAAGAAAGGCCAAATTTGGGCTTACCTCGATATGGAACTTAGCTACCGCAGTATTTTGAGAAAATCAGGACGATCAGTCAACTTGGTGAGCAAATTCTGTAACAACATCGACTCCTAGGGTACGAAGAAAAGAAGCGGGAGTACTGGTAAAGTTTCGGAGGGGAAGAAGCGCCGAATTCTTGATGCTGCATCCAATTCCTTGACGGCAGCTGAGTAAGGAAGTAGCACCCGACGTGTCGAAAATTACTGTTCCTCGTTGTTCAAGTCATGCCTCCACATCGTTCGAAGGCAGTCTTCGACTACGCCATGTTTGACGAGTGCGCATAAGGAAGCACGAGTCTTTTTCGCAAAGGAACGCGTAAGCCGGACTCATCAATGGGGTGAGGTTATTTGCACTGACGATTTTCGCACGTAATACAATATTATATACTGTAGTGTTCCAGGTGAGTTTTTTGGATGAAAATATGTAAGTTCAATTTGGATGACTAAGATGGCTTGACAAGCTACTGGTGCGATGTGAGGGAAGAGCCATGCTAGTGTTCCGAGCACGGATTCGGTGGCGATAGTGTCATGGTTTGGGCTGCCTTCTCACCATTCTGTAAAAGTGAGCTTGTCTTTATCATGCAACGCTTGAACTAAAGTAGCTACACGAACATCATCAGAACAACTTAGGACCGCACATGTAGCGATTTTCGTTCGATGAGATCAAGTTCCAGCAGGAATGTCGCCGTTCATGTGGGTGCCACAGCAATGGAGTGGTTTCAAGCGAAAAAACATCAGTCTCTCCGGCTGGCCAGCGATAGAGAAACATGTGGAGCATACTCGCACTCGTACGAAAGTTTACGTCAACTGCAGACAGTTCGAGAACGAAGAACAGCTGAAAAACGCCGTCAAGGAGGTTTAGGAGTGGATATCGCCGAAAACGATCTCAAGGCTTGTCCCAAGCTTGCCGAAGTGGATGATTGAAATTACCGAAAAAAAAGAGGAAATGTTACGAGTTTTAACTGTCGTTGTTGTTGATTAAGAGTATGTCGTTGAGGAAGTTGAACGCCGAAGTGTCCCTATACTTTTGGGACGCCATGGTTTTAGAAAAAGGATCGTAAGGGAATTCAAGGTTTTCTCTTCTCCAATTTTGCTTACATATTTGCACCTTCATGTAATAGTGCATTGTTAATGAAAATTTGGAGAGAAATCATTTGCCCATTATAGAGATATTGAAGAGAAACATGGTGTCCCTACACATTTGGGACTTATCTCCTCTCATGTTTACTGTGCAGAGGCGGACAGCTGAGCGGTGAGGCGAGAGGACAGGCTCGGGACATGCGACACCACAGACTTTGCAAGAGAGGGTGAGGGAGAGCGCAGATATTCCGCGTGGACCTTTGCTCCATGAGCAGGGCAAGCGTTGGTCAATGGTGCTCATTACAAGGTCCCGTCGAATGACACCTCATGGATGAATCAATCCAACCAACTTCGTCGTTGAATGAGACCTCGATCAGAAACAATAAGTTGCACATTTTATTCGAAATTGAATTATGCTGCATGTTTCACGGGAATATAAAGGTGCACAGGGTGTGACTGAGCTACCCTCAAAGGCAAAATGAGCAAACCTTTGCTCATTATGCAGTAATCAACGTTCATTTGTTTTTATTTCAATTTTTAATTCAGTTTTCTATGCGAACAAATCGAACGAGAGATGGGTATTCTAGTATAATCCATGATCTTGTGGGAAACACCAACGTCTCTGTCGAAAGTAGTGGCCTTCGAGTACAGGTATGTGAGCTCCCTTTGCTCGTTTCAAACATCGAGAATTGGACTTAATGTTAGACCCGAAACATTCCTGAGCACATGGTAGCTGATTTTTTTTTTGGAAGTTTGGATGTTTGATGTTCCTCTTTAACTGCATCCGTGTACGTATCTTCATAGCAGTTGATACCGAATATGTGCCTGTGTCCAGGGTCAACCCTACGTTGTTACGAGTAACAACGGGGGGTCGTACTTGGGTGGACTTGGAGGGGGGGGGTCGTACTCTCTTGGCTGGCAGTGGAATCAGTAGCCAACACTTACGTACGCAAGATGACTGATACTAAAGCATCTATGAACCACGCTCCGTTCTAAATGACTTTCAAATGAATCAGCAAATCAGAAGGGCAGCCGAGGCGTGGCGCGCTCCAAGGCAAGAATGTAGTGCAAGCGCATGCTCGATACATTCTAGCACATCCTAAGTCAAACATGAGATTGGCTTTCCAAGAAGTTTGGCCAGTGAAACCTAAGAAAACCCGCGCTTGCAAGAAAATGGCTTGAAGAATACCCCACAAAAAAAGTAGCAACGGGGCTAATTTTTGAAGCGCTGACTTTTCAGGGACGATTTGGTGTTCGTTAGAAAGCTTGAAGCCTCTAGTTTGTTATACCTTGTTCAGCTTCCCGAATGAGTGATAACGAACGAAGTTATGATCGTTCGAAGGGAAAAAAGTCGCGGTTCTGGAAAAATAGTAACACAGACCCCCAAAAAAGTAACAACGAGACTAATTTTTGAACCGCTGATTTTTCAGGAACGTTTAAGGGGTCGTTAGAAAGCTTGAAGTCTGTAGTTTGTTACTCCTGTTCTGCTTCCCGAACGAATGATATTGAACAAAGTTATGATCGTTTAGGTAAAAAAGTCGCCTTTGATCAGAAAAAAGTAACAGCGTGCAAAATTTTTAATAAATTAACTTTTGATGAAAATTAAACCAAGATTAGAGAGAGGATAATTTGAATTTTATAAATCAAATCAGTTCGGCGCAGAAGCTCGGATGCGAAGGAAGTTATGGCCCTAGAAAGAGGAGGGTAAAAATTATAGTGGATTTTTATTTTTGCTTAATAAGTTACCCATTTCGGATAGTTTGAGAACAAATTAGGTCTAATCATGAAGGATGAGCGTCGCTGACCCAAACTCCACCGCTTTCCTCGGAGCTACCTGAAATTTAACGAAGAAAAGTTCGTCCAGATTTCACCCCGTTTGCCGCCTGTTCACGGTCGGCAAACGCGCCCTATCGCTAGTATGCCATTGGGCGCGATTCAGCACATTCAAAATGCAATCAATATCGCGTACAGGTATTACTTACAGGGGGGTCGTCTCAAATCGCCTAGAAGGGGGGGGGGAGTCGTAGAAAATTTCCAAAGAGTAACAACGGTAGGGTTGACCCTGCCTGTGTCTACCCGGCTGTTGTCAGACATGAAATTCAGCGTTGCCTGAAGAAGAGCCTATTATAGAAAGGCAGGGTCATCTTTGGGACAAGCTTTTGCTAAGCGGACTCAGGGTCAACCATTTTGACACCAGGCATTAGCAGAGTGGAAGGGAGGAAAAGGGTTGTGTTTGAAATTTTTGGATTCTCATGGTTGCATTTCTGGTCAGGGTATTGTGATTGTGCGAAGGCGATTTCAGATTTTCAGGAGGGTTGTAGTGGCAGAAGTTGAAGTGGTCCTTAGTGAAGGAGGGAGGGGTGCTGACAGGTTTCCTGGCGTGTTTCACGAAATGTTATGTGCAAGGCATGAATAGGGCAAGATTAAGCGCCATTCGTTGATCACACTTACCTCCCTTCTCGACGGCAGTTTCTAAGGGAAATGGGGAGAGGAGGGTTAGAGTGTGTCAACTGCTCTCAGAATCGGACATCTTTTAAACAGGCATAATGGTGAGGGAGAGGATGCCGGTGGTGAGGGACGAGATGTATTGGAGGACCCCTACTAGGCTGCCGATGATGAAGCGTGAAAATATCAAGACTCGCCCAAGAGGGCGTTGTGGAAATTTCGAAGTCAGAACAACGCGACTGTCGACACTGATCGGAGCCCGACCAAGTCAGGTGAGTATCACGGAAACGGGCGATGAGATCAGAAATTCCTATTTTGCCTCTCAATGTCGGCTATAATGAAAAATGTTTCCCAATGGAGCCGGGACGGTAGTAAGTGGCCTAAACGGCCTATCTATAGTTGACCACGATGTCCACGTTGATCTCAGGTAGAGGGAGAGGCTTACGCCACACTCCTTAGCAGGGTGAAAATCGTGTCGAGGACTTGGTTGCAGAAGTACGACCCCCCCTAAAATCGAGGTGCTGGCACGACCCCTCTAATATTGATTCTCTTCCATGGATGAAAGGACTATAGCGGTAGTGTCGGTAGTATAGGGGTGAAAATCCGCGTCTGCCACACGCAAGACCCGAGTTCAATTCCCGGCCAAGGAGAAACTTTTGCAATCTTACGAAAAGTTATCCATGCCAGTGCGAATCTTTGAGGAGTTAATGGAAGAGCATCACAACAGCCTGCATCGATCAGCGGCCGATTCAGCGACAGCTGCTGCGCGGTTTGTCTCTGTGTCAGATTTGCTGATGCCCCTCCCAAAACCACCGGAAAGTACACCCTATTCGAAAAGGTTCCATTCCAAAATTTTCGAACCTTTTGAATAGCTGACGTTCGGGTTAGATAGAGCTAGGCCAGCTTCTGCCAAACAGTACTGAAATTGCTCTGTAAGCTTTTCATGCAAAGAGATAAGGTCTCCCAAATTCCGTCGACTCAGCGTCGAGGACGGTGACATTTCCATGCGAGTTTTTGCCACTCAAAAGGCAATATCTCTCTAATATCTTGGACGATCAAAAAAGTGGGGATGGTTCTGGAAAGCGGAAGGACTGGGCTATCTGACAGTGTGTTTAGCTTCTTTCCAAGTCTTTTGACTGAGGAGAAATTTGCGTCGAGGTTCTATCGAGGATGATCTTTGACCGCTCAAAAAAGTCGTTTCCTTCCTCAGCGTTGCAGAATATTTCGTGGGCAACACTCGAATGGTATCTGGAATACAACCTTTCAGCGTAATCAGCATTAAAAGGTACAATCGACATCGCCCACTATCGTTTCATACGCCATGCATCTGACCATCACTCAAAGCGGTATCCTCGATTGAAAGGTGTTATATCATGATGACCTGTCGACAGAAGCTGTATTGTAGGAAACACATCTCGCACCTCCTACAACCGACAAATCGCTTCATTTGCCTACGGCTTTCCCTCACCATTGTTGTTTTTGAGACAGCGTCACTTACAACAGCATCACTGTCAGCGAGGTATTAAGAGCGAGCAGAAAGAATATTTTATATAATGTTTTCTAGCACATTTTCGTTTTCTGCTCCGGTACACGCTCTTCCTCCTATTTGCGCCGCAATACCACTGATGTGCTCGCCGCCGACCCTCACAGGAACGACCCCCTCATGGCTCACCGTGAGAAGTACGACCCCCCTGTCGAGGATTTCCTCAACCGTAATTCACCCAGCTCCTTAGTGGTCAGTCCGTAAGGTGGTCTGAACCATAGACGGCGAGCCCGGCAGAGAAAGGTGAGCACAGTTGGGCTGCTAAAGATACAAAGGGTCGCATTGAAGGACACTAAAATTTTCCCAGTGTGCACTTTAGTGCCTTTAGTTCAATGCGACCTTCTGCGTATCTGCCGTACCTACTGATCTCGATAGAGTGCAGAGCGGATGAAAGAAAACGAGTTTGTGGTAGGATGAGAAGTAGGGGTGGCGAGAACGATACTGGAGCTATCGATAACATCATAACTATGTACATATCTGCCAATAAGGTGATGTTGCTTGCTGTGTCCCACTTATTGGTCGTTCCATAGCTACTTCATGGGGCATCGGGAGTTGGGTGATTTTGACCTTCGTTCAATTGTCCAGGCTAATCCTGTGAAACGGATATATCAGTTGGCACAACGTGTTCGTGCTACCTTGATATTAGATCGGTCGCGGGAGCCGATGATCACCTTCTTTAACTCCTAGTCCATGTCACTTTACTACCGTTCCTGAAAAAGGAGGTGAAGGGGCTAGCACTGCTCAAGAAAAGGCGCTGGCGTGCACGTAGTAAACCCCGATAGTCGGTGTTATGAAGAAGAAATACATCAACCTTTTATTTAGAACACTTACTCAAAAAAAGTTCAGAGGAGCGTCCGCTTCAGATGAACTGCACTTATATAATGAAAAACAAAGTACGGCAACAAGAGTTTCAGCGTCAACCAATCAGAACTCGAATCCTCCACTTGGAGGCAGACTGCATCACGGCAAGTGGCGCTTGCAGGGCTTAGGGTTAGGTTGTGATAAGCGCGTCCTTCCTGTTTTACATGTCTCTACTCTCTTCCTCGAGCAGCAGAGCGGTCCCTTTCCAGCGGACATACCTCTCCTTCACCTCTCCTTCTTTTATCTGCAATTTACCATAGCGACCTCCTTTAACACATTGACGACAGCGCATGTTTTGGGTTTTTTGACCAGGTGGGACATGAGCAATTTGTCGGGCGCGATCTCTGAGACGCGCAACCGCGTCTCATTGTCCCACGAGGTGCGTTTTTTGGAACTCAACATTGGAAACAGCGAAACAAGGGTACAATGGGAGAGGAATCATTCAGCGGCACGACAGTCAGCCTGTCTGCGCTTTTTGAGCAAGATAGTGATAAAATAGCGCAAAAGGGCTGCCCACCAAAGGGAATAAGTCACTTCAAGGAATTGGGAAGTAGGGGGAGCCACTCGAAATGCGTGGAAACTGAAATGTTTGCATTTACGTCATCTTCCTCAGAGGGCGCTTTCAAGTTGCGCACAACTTCGCTAACTCTAGCCCCCTTCAGCTCTCGAAGCGCCCAAAACGAGTAGGCTTAGTAGCCGTTTTCGAGCACATCTAACCATTTCGTGGACCATTGCGTTTATAGTTA
>KZ345262.1:163741-175612 GCA_002352805.1 Teladorsagia circumcincta
GCACAAATGATGCTGCGTTGATGGGTGCACTCGAAAATTCATTGTCTGTGTTGGAAAGGAATACTACCGGACTTCCCATCCTCACAATAAGTCGTTCTGGACTTGCTGGCACCACACCCAACCGAATACTGGACCGTCACAGTAGACAATTTCTCCACCTGGTTGGCTAAATTACTGGTGGAACAAAGCACTCACTGACCCACTACGTCGGAACTCTTACGGAAAAATAGCTTTGGAATCCCTTCATATGTAAAGGACGCTCACCTTGAAGGCAGAATTTACGATGAAAACCCAACCCATTCCGAAGTACTGTAGGGATGGTAAGTAGTACCAGAAAGGAAGCGGAACCATGAAAAAACGGCTCAAAACCCGAGAAATGGGACCCCTTTCTTTCGCTTTGATCTCGGCATTGGTGCGACTCCCATCTCTGTGCCCTCTTCAACATAACGCTCTCTCCGCTATCCAATCACTCGCCGCGTAGGGACCTGTGGCGAGTGATTAGACGGACGGTGGGCGGAGACAGGTGGACCCGCCAAGATTGAGCCCTTGTAGCTCTCCGAGGTCAAATCTGCCGCTGCCGGTTGCGTGCCTGTCCGCACCCTCAGGATGTTCGCCGGTCTCCCCACTAGGCAATTTCTCCCTAACTCGACCTTCGTCCTTTCCGTGGATTCCTCCTTTAAGCGGCTGATGGGTGGAGCTACAACAACGCATGGCGAACCTTCAGATGATGTGTATGAAAATTGCGGACCGCTAGGCATGCTCTGCTACATGCTCCCGTAACGGCCGCAAGCCGAAGATTCTAGCGTTTCAAGAGTCTTCTACCTGGGCTGATCTATGCGCTAGCACATTGTCCTCCATAATAATGGAATTGGGATCAAACGCACCGCTGAAAAGGTGCACGTATGAGATGAGTGTAGCGTCACGATAACGTCGATCAGAAAGCATTACCCGATCACAAGTTGGTAGGTCGGTACGCCATTGCTTTATGCCTACCCACACCATATCAAATGGACTATCAAGGCAACCATGTTTAACGATGATTCTGTTTGCACTACATATCCTTGTGCTCGGCATATGAGAGTGAGTCCAGAACCATTACGCACACTCAATTTGCTCTGAACTGGAAAGAGCACGTGTTCCTCCAAATTGGTGATCCATTTCTAATGTCTCGTACCTACCAAATGTTCCCGCCGATAGGGGGCTCCAAGAGAACACTAGGTTGTGTTCTCCCGGCGGAGAGGCTTTCCTTATGCGATCACTGTGCCACTGTTCAAGCTTGGATAACATGTCTACAATACTGATGGATACTTTGCAACTGCAGCATGCAACTGGAGTGGGCCATTCTTGCCATTTTTCTTGCAAAGCGTAGCAATCACCTGCTGTTGCGGTTGTTCAGGATCCACCATCTCTTCCTCTATGGGCAGCAGTGGCTGTGGATCATATCGCTTCCCATGTGCATGGAGCACTGCTGTGAGCACACCAAACTCTTGGACCACGCTCGTAGCACATCCTCCTTCTTCCATCCCGGTGATCGTCCTCGTGCAAAGTCACTTGGTATTATTTTTGAGACTTGCTGTAACCAAGAACCTCACCAAGCTCACAGCAACTTGTCACTGAGTAATACCTTCCTTCTTACCCTGTTCCATCAAAACCTTCGTAAGGCGCTGCCAGTCCCTTTTGGCTCCTGACTGTTGCGGTCGGCGTGAAATATGAAGTCTACTTTGTTGTGCGCCACTGCAAAACCTTTGGCATCATGCTCCCACAGCTTCTTCCGATTCTATTGAGTATTGATGAGTTATGCTATTTTATCCACTTCGTCCATGAGTTTTGCGCAGAGGAAAAGCGTGTTGTTCCGTAGACACACACAATACATGGAATGTGTTTTTTCAACAATGAGACCTCCACCTCTTATTTGGTGTGAGTTGTCTCTTTTTGGAAGCGTTAGAGGTTAGCAATTCGAGAAACATTGAATGAAATTGTAGAAAAGTTCTTGATTGCGAGAGCCTAAGCAAACATAAATAAAAGACGTTTGGCGTAAGTTACCAAAACATGTGTGCCATTCCATGTAATCGCGACAGAATATTTGGCTCACCAGTGTTTTCGATGTTTTTGACCGCTGGTTGCCCTTTCCTTCTGGCTTTTGATCCGCTTCGTTACCTTCGCTTCCGTATCGATTGGAGTAATCAAATAAAATGCTCGTGTGGTGTGCCTTTGATACACATCTGATACGCTTATCGATTTACAACATAATAATTTTTCAGGTAGGTATGACATCCGGTCAACACTATATACGAGTAGAAGGTGGTACTCCTCATTTGGTCATCGAGTCAGGCCAAGCATGCGTCGAAGTCAGAACCAATCACGGTCTTCCACAAATTCCGGGACTTTTGCCACCTTTCGTCACACCAGTGGACAAATTTGCCAATCTCGGTCCCCTAGAAGGTATTTTGCCAAAGCTCAAATGCTTGCAGAGATGCGCATTTTTAAGACTGTTTCACTCTCACAGCAACCTCATAACTTCCTTTTTACTGATAGGATTAAAGTTTGTTTGGACTAATTTCTCGAATACGCTGTATCATCAACTCATTTTGAAATTGTAGGACAGTGGAGAAATTTTGAAGCGGCGTTTTTGATGCATTGAGAACGAACTTCTGGAAAAATTGTTTAGCCTCATTTAGCGCTTCTCTACTCTACTCGAGCTCCAGAGCCTGCCGAACCGTCATTTCCTCGTCCAGATGAGGTGGCGGCTGTCGAACTTGGCTTGAATAACACTCGTTGCGTAACTTGTATGAATGACACAGCGCAATGGTCATCGACGAAACTACCTACACATATCGTTCCCACATTTCCTGCTCAACCTCACACAGCCACTGCTACCTTTGCAACATTTCCCACGCTCGTTTCACTTGTAACTGATCAATCGTCGTCATTCGGAATTTTTCCTGGCATCACTTCAACTCATCAATCAGAACCTCCAACTGTGGTTCCAACAGTGCAGTTGCTTAGCTCAACAATAACAGTACCTAGTATTACGGAGATCCCAACAAGTGAGACAAGTACCGTTGGGCAGATCATCACTACACTACCTTCCGCTGATACAACCATTCTAACCAGCACATCGGATCAGTTCGTTATTGGACAATTCAATGGCCTATCGAGTCAAGGGTCACAAGTGGCAGGTTAGTCAAAGCTATATTGGTGATTTTTGAGTACAAATCTTTTTTCGCAGATTATAAAAACTCATCTGAATGGGAAACCCCTCCGAATCTCTTTCTATAATTCAGAGCCTAGCCCATTCCCGGGCACTTCCGTACTATTTACCTGTAGCGCAGCATGCTATTGAAGGACCGATGTGACTACTTCTCTTCGGGGAACCTTATGAAAAAAATTCGGTGAACTCCTGGTGTTGGTTATTATGACATGGCCTTCTATCCGTGACGTGAAACACACCACGACCTTTTGAAATTCACCATTTTTTCTGAAAAAAAGGCCACTCCACTTACTGACAAATAAGCCACCAAAACGTTTATCTTCAGTACAGCGATCAGGTGAAAGGGGAACAATACGCACACTTGCCTAATATTTCACGATCAGTAGGAAAATGAACTCCAATTCTTTCGTTGTGGAATTCTGCGCTCCTACACTACTTCAGGGAGCGGTATAATAGGCCAGAAAAACCGGGTTGTAAGGATGTAGCGTCGGAGTTATCACGGTAAGCTGTGCGGAAATGAACCACACTGGGGGTAATTTGCACAGGACTGCAGCGTGACGTGTCCCAGCCACCGTACTCGTATGGGCGAGTATTCGTAATAGCCCATGGCTGTGTTCAATTAGTTCACTTTTTGATTGCTCCAGATTTGGTTTGATAGCACTACTGCACATAAACAGCGTAATCGTGTAACCTAAGAGTTCAGGATGGTGGGAATACACCGCCATTTTCGAGGTCTAATAAGATTTTCTGCTATGCTGTAGTATCCTTGCAAAGTTTTAACACTCCCCTATGCAGCGTTTTTTTTCTCGAGTGTGTACCAGTCTCAAGGTTGAATTTCGGTACTGACTTAGGTTGTAGGACCCTCAGAGACGCTATTGTTCCACAAGCTCCGGGCAACTGTGAACACTTCTGCGTGCGGACCATGCGAACTCAGACACTGTAGTAGCCGCTCACTAGCAATGTCTCTCACGGAATAAATGAACAGCTAACAAAACAAAGAAGCTCGCACGCATTACGACATCATGGGGGCGTTTTGCAATTGATGATTGTGATATCACGTAACACCACTAACCACTATACATATAAACACCTACTGAGCATACACTGCATAAATCGTTCCACATGATGCTGCAGTGACAGCTGGAGTCAGTGGAGTGAGAAGAGGACGGAAACCAACCCCTTCATAACTTAGGTCCAATCAGGTACTGTGTAGATAAAACATCACTTCTGTGTACACCTCTTCCTCGAGATACTGATCCACAATTGGAACTGGCGTACAGTTTGCGCAGGAGCTAGGAGAAGGATGTCCCAGCAGTTCCCGAGTGACAAATGTGGTGTTACGGAAGAGGCGGAGATATAATTTGAAGTGAATTTAGTGCTGGAATACCATGGATGCTTCCCAATCTAACTTTTCAGCAACATCGCCAAGCCCAAGCTCAGCCCCTGCCGTGGTGACGATTCTGACTACTCCATCCCCTCCGATCGCAATTACAACACGACACGAGGGCTTACCTGCGGCTTCTCCCACGCCACAACCATCGAGTACCATCTCGAACGGAGAAACAGAAGAGTTTCCCACTCCTGTAACCCTTTCATCAACTACTGGAGGTGGTGGGGGTTCCTGGGAAAATGTAGAAACATTGTTTCCAACACCACCGTCATCATTACCAGAGAGGTACGTCGTTGTGTAAGCAGGAATCACTCGGTTGTATGCACTGCTTTACTGATTTCTTCTAGGAAGCCGTCGATACTGGTACTTCGAATGAAGGTCCCGTCAGATATCGACCTCAATGCTTTCGATTTCACGAGCAATTTGACATCTGCCCTGAACGATGTGGTTAGGGAATCTGTGAGAAGAGTAAGAAGAACGAAACGGTCGTCTCCAGAAAGTCTTCAGAATAATATTGTCAAGGTGCGAGTAATTCAAATGCTTAACAGCAAGACTTTATCAGAGAACGTGATTACCCTCTGATCCGGAGAGAAATACTTTTGTTTCTATATATTATATTATAGTGCACTGGATCCTTTTATATCTCAAGAATGCTGCTACTGAAAAAGCTTTCTATCACTGTAGAATTTCGGCTTACACGACGGTACCCACCCTCCAGTGCAATTCTTTCATTTTATCACACTTTCTGACGCAACAACCCCAGTAGAAGTCGTCTTGGAGAATGTATTCGTTAGGTAGGATAGAATAGCCCCTATGTAGCACAGATGTGCCGCTGTCGCGGCTCGGAAATGCAAGGTTGGGATGTCACCTCTAATCCTAGCTCTTGGACGAGATACTTCTCGCGTACCCATGATGAACAACATGTATTACGGCGGTGCGGCTGATTCAAATACGCGCGGATTAGTTGAGCCAAAGCAAGCAAGTTCGTATAACTCGCCCGGCTTGCCATCTTCTCTAATTGGAGGGGATTCTTGTTCATGGTTATTTAGACGGTTTCCTTCGCTTCTTTTTTACTTTTTAGTAAACTGAGTATCCACAGCTCCATTATCGATATATTTGATCGGTACTGCTTCATACCTCATCACCTCATCCAATTTCTTCTCTCAGGAATCTGTGGTGGCACTTATTACTCTTATTACTTGTTTTCCGCTCTTTTGAACACTATATCTATTCAAGTCTCTGAATAAATTCCTGAGCTTGGCATGAATTCGGTCCAAATTTGCCGCGACTGCTTCGCTCAAAAATTTCTGCGGCGACCTCCTTTTTCAATGTCCGACAGCAGTTTTTATTACACTGTTCTCTTAGGGAGCAAAAAGTTACCACAATAAAATATCCGTGAAACAGAAGTGAAAGGTGATCGAAAACATGAGGTGGACTTATAATTTTGAGACGTCCATCAAAGCGCCTTTCACACAAAAATCATTAGAAAAATGATCATAATGAATTATTATATTCACTATAGAAGCAAAATGAATTGAACTACTCACTTTTTATCATAGAAAAGATTTGAGTTGAACCATTCTCTTTTTTTTTTGATATTATCTTGATCACGATTATAAATAATAGTAACACAGTAATAATTTAACTTATTTAAATTTATTTTAGGGGGTCGGGATCAAAGAAATCGTTCAGTCTGTAAAGTTGGGGTTGATAATTAAAGGCAATTTCCTATTTATATTTGCCACATTGCCATATTGAAGACTTTCTGAAACATCTGAATTTGTGAGATTTTGGGAAATTGTAAACTGGAGTTATAATTATGAGACGCAGGGTACTGGTGGGGAGCTGCCCTACGCATGGAATGAGACGTTTTGATTTTTTAAGGCCTCCTTTCAATGTCCGTTGAAAATTTGAAACCTTTCCTTAGTCATCCTCCTCGTGTGAAGTCACAAAGGTCAGGTCGTTCCCATCATTAGTTTACTGCAAAATCACGACTTCAAGAATTTTGGGTGAACATCAGACGTTGATTAATCTCAACCGAGGGGGTAAGACGTCATGCATTCCATATATTTTAATTCAGAATCGCAGAATCCTAGTGGTACCTTGAATGCGATTTGGCCAGGTCACAACTTGCGGGACTAGCCAATCTACAAATACTGTTTTTATTTTTCCAAGCTTTTATGGATTTGACACTCGAACTGTCCTGTGCAGCCCATCTGCCACCACACCATTTCCGCTATACCCTGCGTTCAAGGGTTTCACAATAAGGTTCAAGCAGGGTCAAGCGTGCGTTGAGGAATCCTCGACAGTCGAGAGGGGGAGCGTATTTGGCCCGTCGGGAGGAGTAGGGAGGATGGAAGCGGTAGGATTATCGCGGAGGACTCACAACCAGGCAACATCAAGAAGTGATCGATGTCATGCGTGCTGCACCCTGTGCGAGCTAGTATTTCCAGTAACAATATCATTCCGCACCATAAAATTCTTATGGTTCAAAATGTATTAATTAATGTGTAATTTTACGCTTCCTCACGATTTATTGCGAAAAGGTGAAGGCATTTACATTCACAATGGATATTTCATCTTTCTAATGAGCCACAAATATAAAAGGTTGTGGAGCACACGACGCGTCCCTGAGTAAGCTCATTCAGTTGCGTGTGCTCCAAATACGGCTCCTCAAAGAAAAACATGGGTTGAAGGAAAAATTGAAAAGGTTTTCGAATGTTTTCGTGCGTGCGAAATGGCAGGGAGGATCCAATATTCAACAGAAATGCAACCTTTATCGGCAAATTTATAAGCATGTAATCGTTAAAATTGAGACTTGTTGGACAGTTTTACACTTATTAGGAGAGGAAAAGCACGAACTCCCGAAACTGCTTCCAATTTTGTATATGGTAGCCCTTGAAAAGAGCTATGGTCGTTGAAAGAAAGTCAATGCAGCGAAAAATTGCCTTTTGGCGGTACTCGGGCGAAAATCCTCGACGTGGTCATTTTTCAAATTCTAGTTTTTGATGACATATTAACTTTTCAGCTTGGACGAATTCGAACGAAGTTACGGCTCTGAAAAGAGTAAAAATCCCCGCTCATGATGCATTTTCCTCGTTAATTTTGCAAAGATCCTCGACAGGCATTTTTTGAATATTAAACGTGTTGAGCTGTTCTAAAAGCTGTTGGATAGAGCAAATCTTCTAGTTTATACTGTTCAAGTGTAAAAACTCGCACTATCCACGAATTTTCCTCGTTAATCAACCTAATTTGAACATTTCAAATTAATTTCTATGATGTTCATACTGATTAGGAAGTGCTCGTCAAATGACTTCCAAATCTGCTTTCGGATCATAAATTCGTTCATTTTGAAGAAAGTTATAGTCATTAAGTATGTGTTATAATTTCAGTAGTAGTAGATAAGCTGCTTCGCAGCCAAATCCTGCTCCCGTTCGCTGCTGGTTTATGACTTCTCCATGTCTGGTTCAAAGTTTTTTGTCGCTTCTTCGCACGAATGATTGTAAATGATTTTTCTATGACCTCTTCTACTTGGTGAAGGCCTTTGTAGTGAAGAAGAGAGCAGAAGAGCTGTTTTTTTTTCAAGGAAAGGCTTTTGGGAAGGTCAAACAACGCTTTCATACTCGGTCTGTCAGTAGAATCTCTCTTGGACTTCAACATTGGGAGGGGGGGGGGTCGTATTCTGAAAATTTCCTCGACGCCTCGCTTGACCCTGGGTTCAAGTCGGAGAAGGAGAACCTACCTAGTGGGAAGACAGACGGACTCCCCAAGGGTGGCGTTCAACACGCAATTCGCAACGATGGATATGTCCCTGCAAACTAGCATGGCCGTCCCGGCTCCGGGAGCGGTCCACACTCTGCCCGTCTGGCTCCAGCTGCTTAGCAGCGTTGGCGTTGGAGAGGACACCACCGGTGAGAGTCGCCTAAGTTTCGAGCCATTTCTAGTGGTGTCTTCCTCATCCCTGCACCATCGAACCACGTCTGCCTTGGATTCTAATGGGTTGCTTTTTCTTCGCAAACTCAGCCTTCGAGTGAGCGAAAAGTAGCAAATAATTTGGGACGAAGCAGAAGCCTAGGCGGTGCTATATGACGGAGCAGAAGGTTAAGCGATGCTATATTAGGTCACGTTGTGTCAAAAGAGCTCTTAAAAACGACCTTGAAAGCTGTTTCAGCTGTCTCTTGAACAAATTTCAACGAGGGGGTTGTATTTGGCCGACCGAAAGGGTAGGCGCGTACTCACGAAGGTCAGCGTCGCAATACGTAAGTGAGAGGCATAACGTTTAAATTCTTCTCTAACTATTGACCACGAACGAGTGCGTGGCGCACCTCAGAGCAGAAGAGTTTACTGCAGAAGGATTCATATTTGACTGCTCACGTACACAAACATGCCCTCGAGGAGAACCAACGTCTCCAAACTGGATCCAACTTAGAATGAGAGTGTCCACTTGGGTAGATTAGGTGCTAAGGGCTTGCAAGAAAAGTTTGGGAAAAAATACTTGCCTGTCGGCCATTTCTTGGAAAGGGTTGAGTATCCTTCATGGAGCACCAGGCTTGTACTTTGTCATGGTATCATTATTCCCCATAAAATTGATTTTGAAGGGAGCTGTGAGTGTTTGAGTGTTGAAAACTCGTGCTTTCAAGGGAGTAGCTCCGAAAATTCATGAAAAAATGGTCCAACGGGGCGATTTTAGAAAGCGTCATCCTGGAAAAGGGTCAAGTATTCGTTAGCTAGCTCTAACCCTCTAGTTTCTACCAGGAGAACAAGAATTGCAAAAGGTTTAATCTGAAGAATGTTATAACAGCTAGAAGCCAGAAAAAGTGCTCTGCTAAAAAGCGGTCCGAGAATTCCCCAAAACGGTCCAACGGAGTGTTTTTTGACTCCATTAATCTTGAAAAAAATAAAAAGAATTGTCCCTGAAATTCTCTGACCCTCTAGTTTCTTACAGGGGGACAAGTTTGCAAAAGGTTGAAAGAAAGAAATTCATAGTTATTGAGCCAAAGTTTTTGAAATTAGCAGTCTCGTAGATTACGAACTGCTCAGCTTTTTGAAAAATATTGACGGTGAACAGAATCACACTCATTTGAAAACTAATAGTTTGCCTGGGTCCGCGCTTGGCCGAGGTGAAGATTATGCGTGCCAATGCAAACGCGACGCTGCCGCGCTCAAACTCGTGCAGCGCTCAAAGTATTGCGGAGTACTACGCAAACACACGTAAATACCAAGTGTACAACATATAATAAGTGGTTGGCGGGGGAGGGGTCGTATCGATACTCAGTAGAAGGAGAGGGGTCATGAAGTTTTCGAAATTGGTCCAACGTGATGGTTGATCCTGGTTCAAAGGGCTAAACATGGTCCGTTAGCCTTGCGGCTACCAACTATGCTCCCTTGTCTTCACTTGTAGTCTCTCATCGACGTCTACTTCTTCTTATCTCGCTCTTTGCCTCCTGGCCTCCTCCACAGCGTCGAATAAGTTTGCTATATTCATATTTCGATATATCTACGGTTTCTCCTCCATTTCCCTTGGCAGGTGCTCCAATTCGCACTCCTGCTTTCAAATTCTAGCCAAACTACCACACCATCCCCATTGTGGGGTGTGCTTTCAAGTTTGCAGAAAGCTCCGAAATTGCTGCTTCCATCGCTCCATTCCCAGTGAAGAAGCAGATCTTGTGAAAAATCTATCACTTATAAGTGTATGATCAAGCTGCTTACCTTTTGCAGAGAATGTCAGGGTTCGTATTAATAGGGAATATAGTGCTGTGGGGGGTCTCATATGCACCTAATAGTTTCCATGATGAAGACTACGATGTGCAGAAGGATCTTGATTCTGCTTGAATGAAATTTGCACGATTGTTGACCTTTACAGGTTCATCGAATTGAGCGCGTCGGGAGTGCTTTGAACATTCTCTTCTCCATTAATGAAACTGAGGTCGACTCAGACATCGTTGAAGATGATCTGTACTCTTTGGATGTGAAGTATTTGTCACGTTTCTTCGAATTTCCAGTAAGATCAGTGATTCCGCTTAGCCCTTCTCACTCCAAAAGCAGTAGTGCTTTCAGGTTTTGTCTACTATATACAACGCTAGTATGACCACATTCCTGAAATTTATGGTGATTGGACTGTTAGCCTTCGCTTTCTCGACGGTCTTCTTTTGTGTGATTTTTATCACACCGCTGAATGGTGTTGTGCGCTCAGTAAGTTCCACAAAATTTCAAAATATGCAATTTTCTTGACAACGTTTATCGTGACGGTTGGTAGCTTTTAATGTGAACATTCATAGAAATTCACCTATTCCAGGTCACACCCTTGAATCGGTGACGTTTCCTCAAACTCCTTGTTTCTTTACTGCAAAGTTGAATTTTTATTCGATACTTTGCCGGGATCTTCTGGTTCCTTTCCCTAGTACTGTATTTGTGGCGCTTCCAGCGCATGAGCTATTGGACTCAACCCTCCTTTGATCGCTCCTATGTTTACGTAAGGAACTTCACACCTTCAAAATGCTCCCCTTGCGCTTACAGTGGCTCTTCTATTGAAAACGCCCCTCATGCCCTATCTAAAGGGCTTTAAAGTAATACGCCCGGCAGATGTCGTGTCGAAGAATGTATTCAGTGGGTGGGATAGAGTAGCTCACGCCTATCACTGGTGTGCCTGTTCCTGCTCGAAAGTGCGCGACAGTGGCGCTAGGGTCTTACAAAGCCAGCATTCGGCAACTAGTCTGAGCACTCGGTCGAGATCCCTCGCGCGCACCCCATGATACGCAGCGTGCATTACGGCGTTACTGCTAATTCAAATGCGCGCGGAGTAGTGGAGCCATGGAGCAAGCAAGCTTGAACAACTCGTCCAGCCTGCCCCTTTCTTTTTTTTGAGAGATGATACTTGTCAATGACTTCATCGACGATTTTTTTTGCTTTTTTCATTTTTTCTGGGACTGGACATCCACATCTGTATTCTCGACAGCTGCGAAGCCACAAATTGATTTGGGGGGTGTTGCTAAGTGTATTGAGTTAGGGATATGCACGTCGACTCTGGCAAAAAGTATCCATACGGAACTTTTTTGCACGCTTTTTTTGAAGGCCACAGCATTTCACAATTCATACCTTTCTTTTGTTATCGATATGAGGAAAAGGTGTTCATACTACCTTGGAATACATCTTTAGGATGCTGCTCGAGAAAGAAAAGTTTCAGGAAAGTTCAAGGAAGAGAAGATTCTCCTACAGTTCCTTGGCAGTTCTATTTCCTCCACTTTTTGGAGGTACTTACTTACTTACTTAC
>KZ345263.1:21641-40201 GCA_002352805.1 Teladorsagia circumcincta
ATGAAATTTCATGGGTGGTGAACCAATGGGGGTGTCGTACAGGCCAGGGCTATACTCGTAGTTCAGGCTTGGTGGAGCGTTGCTCGGTGGAGGCGGAGGGGCAGGAGTCAACTTCGGCTGCAGTTCAACCCCAGGTACTGTAATCTTCAGGGTGTTGTTCCTTTCTGAAGGTGCGGGTTTTGGCATCGTTTTTGCTTTTCGTGAGTAATCGTCGTTTGGTGAGTCCTTCTTCTCCTCTTTTTTACGACCAAACACGCTCAGCTCCAGCCATCGTTGTTTCTCCTGAAAATGCTACAGTTGAGCAAAGCACCGAAAAGAGAGATTTTGAAGTCACTTTTATCTCGTAACTTGATGGGATCAAAACAAGTGAACAAAAATGAAGGGAGCGGAAGTGGCTGGCTTGTGCCGTCGACCATGCATCGCTCCAAAAATCAAAACCCACAGATCTATCTCTAGCAGGCCAGTTGGACCGCCTTTATCTTCGGGTCGAGTAATTCATAATAATTCTTTTTGTAGGATAAAAACACTCGCAGATTGGTCAGCCCAGAAAGTCGCTGTGTATTCAACTGTGAACTAAACATCCACTGCAACTTTGTTCGAAGTAGAGACTTAATACAAGTGCAGGGCGATGTCAGACTTCGAGAAACGAGCGATTTGGATCGTCTGCGGTCGCGTTGCGTACACCGAAAGGCTCACGGACGCTTGCGAATCGCTCGAACCCGACAGAGAAATGTTTCCGAATGTCCCTTGGATTACACCGGAAGACTATTTCGCCGTATGTTAGTATCGTGGATCCGTACTTCGAGATTGAAGCTTCCTCTTCAAGATGCACCACACCGAATTCTCGGAAAAGTAAATGAACAAAGCCTGGAATAAAGTCCCAATAAACCTTACGCGCCACCGCTGCACGAAATTATGATGAGCTGCAATTTTCGCCCGAGCAACGATATCAAACTATCCCACCGTTTTTCCGTTGGTACGATACATTGCAAATATCTGCGAAGTTTCATACCGATTCACTTCAGACAGCAATTTCTATGCCATAATTACTTTGTCACTAGAATAAAATATCCAGGCGCAACCAGTGAATTATCGAAGTGATAGGAAATTTTTATGAAGACACCCAAACATCATCAGAAGTTTAAAAAAATCCTGTTCACACCTCCCTTCTGAAAATGCACTCTCCAAAGCTCTGCCGGCTCCAGCACAAATAACCCCACCGTCAACGTTGTCTAGTAGACCCTTCAACTCGGGCTAGGCGGGTGTTAAGGATGTGTCCTGTTGCTCATGTCCACCTCTTCGCCACCCAAATGACCGGTTACTAGCCAGCATAACTAGTTCAACGTCAAACAAGTTCGCTGACAGAAAAGTAGGCATAATAATAATGTTATCGTAACTCATAATGGGCCACGCAGGTCAACTTCTAGTTCCATGGCAAGTTATTCTGAAAGCACCCTTCACAGAAGACGTTTTAGGAGTGTCCAGAGTTGCCATTTTTGTTTATTACAGTGGATGAACAGACCTTGTTAGTCGGCTTGTCGTAGATCTCTTGTTGATGATCATTAGCGACGGTTTTCTTCGTTGGACGATACTCATCGATGAGGCGACGAAAAGCTGACACATCTCGCGACGTCTCTTTCGTCTTCAAACGCTTGCGGAGAGCGTTTCGGATCTCTCGCATCGCCTATAAAGTCGCTGTTGACCGAGTGAGAAAACAAAAGGCTCAAAGTAACCCACATCATCAACGTCCACAGCTGTCGCTGAGTAGATATTGCACAGTTTCCACAAATTGATGTATTCCTCTTTCTTGAAATCCATTTTTCGAAGGTGTCGGGCACATTTCATACGGGCTCGACTGAGATCCTCAAGCTTTTTCACCGGTAAATCGACCCTAAAAATATCACTCTCCCATAAAAATCATTAAATGAATGTGTTGATATTTCTGTTTGTCTGACGGTCTGCTGATTTGTCTGTCCGTCCATAACATTTTCGTGGGTGAGTAGGAGCCTGATAGGATGAGTCGACTGTTAACAGAACTAGGAGCTATTCGATCTTACTGTATCACTGACATAAGATGGCAATTGTCTCCCCTCCTCCTCCCCCCCCCCCACGCCCAAGCCCTATATCCCTTACTAAGGGAACCCACTCCAATACGCATCCAGTCGCAAGATGCTGACCTCAAAAATGGAAGTGAGCATTTAGTGAAAGAGAACAGCCGTGACTGCTGAGCAAAAAAATGGTTATTACCATGAAAATTTCTCCCGAATATAACCACAGATTCCCCAAAAGAATGGCATTGTATGATTTCTCCCGAATATAACCACAGATTCCCCAAAAGAATGGCATTGTATGAGGAAGCAACGCACGCTAAGGGGAACGCACGCTCCCGAAAAGGGATTGATCAACGGCGAATGCTTTAAAGTTCGCTTTCAGGGGTAAAAAGATGGCCTTATCTTCATTTTTTTCCTGCCAATTTTAACCACTCACCACTTGTTTGAATTCCCAAGTAGCAGATTTGGTCTCCATATTTGTGACTAAATAGTATTCGTGAGCCTATCGATGCACCTAGGTCTCATCTATAGTACCCAGGGTCTTTGTCCCCCTCCCACAACATGGCCTTCTTTTCTCCTTTTTCACTTGAACCATAATTTCTCTAATCCCCTAACACACAGCTTTATATCAGCAGCCGATTGCTGCCCTGCTCGTGGTGATTGCTGTCGACCACTCGATCACTTTTTTATCTTCGCACCTCCGCCGCAAAACGCTGAAAGGGACTACTCAACATGCTTCACCATACGAAAGCCATCAGTAGATCTGGCAGTGATGTCTTCCCAACAAATTTGCGTTGTTTGTACCAGATTTCAAAACCGAGAGTTCAAATAATTCTTGAAAGACGTGTTGTAAAATTGGGTAAAGGTTTGGTTTTAATTTTTGCTCCATTCGCAGTGTAACAAGACGTCACACCTTTCCTCGTCCTTCTAGAGAACATCTAGACGAACTTTGAAAATCAGAATAACGCGATATATCGGAATTGTTCTCTTTTTGAAGTCACGTTGTTTACTCGGAGGTAGCTCTAACAAACTCTTCTCGGAGTTGTATTTATTTGAGTGATAGCTCAGATTTGCAGAGGCCTTGCGATGGACACCTGTCACCAAAATTCCCATCGGTTTATACGAAAATTTCTCTTTATTAGAAACATGAAAATAATCAAGAAGGACATCAGAAGATGTTTGAAAGATAAGAGGAGCGCTTTCGTTCCCAAGCAAGCTTTTTTGAATTTCGTGCACCGGAGCGTTATCGAGTCGAGAAAAGAACAGTGAGTGAACGTTGTGTTAGTGCGTTCGAGGAAGTCGAAGGGCACGTATCACATACGTAGGTAGACCTATGAGCCCCGTTGAAAACGGAACTTTGAAGAACGAGAGAATTTTCGATTCTCGCGGTGTAAAAGGAAGGCCGCGTGGAGCCCTCTGTGAAAATATCGGATTTTCCATTTTTTCATCCAAGTCGTAAAATTGTCATTAATCCGCGCCTGTAGTTTGAGCGCAACCTTTTCCCGACAGTAGGCCACTGCCGAAGCAGCCAGTCAAAAGAGCTTCATTGTTAATAATAGAGTGCTTGGAACGAGCAATTGGTTTAAGCAAACCCTTCTCGTTTACAGCGTGTCGCCTGAACAGGAGTAACAGGCATATGCTTATGCGGTCTAACAACATTAGGTGCAGAGTGTAGTAGGCAACACTATTCCGCCCAATATGCTCTATAAGCCAAGGAATGAGCTGTAGGAAACAACCATGTTGCTTGCCCTTGGATTTCGCTGAATTGAGAAAAGCTATCCCTTTTTTAGCGTTATTGTTCTACCATCGAGGTTTTTTTCATCTTCCTCGAAGGGCTGAAGGTTCCTTAAAGCGAGAGATTACCATAAGATTAGTCTGGGTTCTGGGTGGGGTGGAAGTAGAGATGCTGAATAATGGCCCAGTGGCGAAAAAACAAGGAAGTCCGTCGAGAATGACGAAATTGGACTCCGTTCTTTGCCCATTGACCTCCAATAATGGACGAGCTGGCAGTCGAATAAGAGATCTTTCGCACATGGTAAACCAATAGCCACCATCATACCAGCAAAGACCATGCTTTGATTAGTAACGCGTTACATGGGAAAGTTATAGGATACGCACTCAAAGCGGAATACCTCTTCAAAATGATAATCGAAGACGCTGCTGCTGGGGGCGAAGCTCAGGCCGTGGCGGGGCTCAGAAAAAAAAATGCCAAGCCCAGTATGGTGCAGATAGCGCACCTCTGGCCACAAAAACGCCCATTTCGCTACCTTGGGCCCATGACTACTGCTTCCACCGGTGCATGTACTTCCACGCTGCACACACACTTTATCGTGATCTCTCGCTATAAGGTTTGATATGTTTTTTGAAACACCAAGCGTCTCCTTAAAGTATCCTCCTAAAAACCTCGTTGGCGGAAGAATAACGCTATAACTACAACCATGCCGAGGTTATAGGCAGAGAGAAATCGAAGTTTCCTTTTTCTGCCATTTTTTTCTTGTTTTTGACTGTTCTTTCGTGGCAGTGATAAACACTTCCACCGCAGATACTTCCTTTCAGTCATTCAATAGAACTGACATCTGCCATTATCGTTAGCGCTGCCTTTGAAGGTGACCGCAAATTCGGTAAGTCGTTACGCTTCCAAACAGCTATGCCATTACGGCGCAAACATGAAAAAAGCGCCGTCTTCTCTACGATTTCAAAGAAGGACTGTCACCTCGAGGATTCCGAGTAATGTCCGTTGACCCGCAATTATAGGGACAATTCAGTTAGCTCAGGCAAGCAATGGGTGGTTCTGCAAGTTACTAATGACGTCGAGTATATGCCCAAGTGCCTTACGATGAGTGGCAACCGTGCGTTGCGCAAATTTCAAGAATTTTACGACTTTCTTCTTCAGGGCGACCTTGACCTCACGCCACCATCTGGCTCAGAACCTCCTAATACGACTCCTTCTCCACATCCCAGGCCACCATTCTCACTCCTCATCAGTCGACAATCTCGAACTCCGCCCTCTTCACTCAAAAACGGTTGTCGGGCAAGTGAGGGTGGGGGAGGGGGAAGGGGGGTAATTATGCCCAAATACAGCAAATCCTCTAATTTTCTTTTACTTCTTACTCCACCCCTCAACAAACACGCCCCCTTCTGCTACTGTCACGACCCCTCAACATTCAAAATACGACTCCCCACCTTTTCCATCCTTTTCACCTTCGTTAACCCAATGTACGACCCCGTCCAAAAAAACTCAAGTACGACCCCTTGTTGAGCTGCGCAACGCAGGGTTGGCCCGGATTACGACTCCAGCTTACTTTATTGTTTATATTGGGAAACTCATGTCATATTTTTTCACTGACAAAATTTCCATGCCCATTTCGCTGACTTGTTATCGCACACCCAGATCAAGGTATCCCTGAAACGCTTACGGGATTTTTAGCCGCTTTTGTTTAGTGGGTGAAAGTTTCTCGGAACCTGTTCCCAGATTTTAATCTATCACGTTCTCGCTCTGACCCTGCGATAATAAACAACATAAGCGATTTCAGCGATCTGCATGAAACTCACTTTGCAACTACGTAGCGAAATACCAACTGAAAATGCTTGCAAAAGCAAAACAAAGCACGTCTAGTAGCACCTAGAGCTCATTGAATATAAAATTTGTTGTTGTCTTTGTCCAGTTTTTTTCCCGTGAGATCGATGCTACTCGGCGATGTGAAAATAAAAGTTCGGAAGCACTGCTCTGGAACGACAAGACAGCGACGTCGCCGTTTACATGTTCTCAAACAAATTATGAAAGAAGTACTGCCACTGACGATCGAGAGCGCACACTTCTTTTCAAAAGCGGTTCTTATGTGGCAAATATACCAAAATCAGATGAAATCCTTCATCAACAAAATCTTACTGCAAATTGTGACATTCGGATTGGTGGTAAAAGGTCCCGATGCTGGTTAAAGATGGGTCCATTGCCTTGCTTCTGAAGAGTAAGGAAGTGTTGTTTACCCGTGGGAAGTGTGTTGCTGTTCTCCGAATATATCGCTAGAAAACAAGGACGACGATGCTTTCAAACCTTAAAGGAGGAATTTCCGATTAAAAGGCCGCCCATTTTGAATTAATTTAGAGATGGTCAGTGATATACGAACTAAGGAAAAACCATGAGAAATGGCATGGAACCCGAGAAACGAGATCCCTCCCTGCCCGATGATTTCCGGGTTGACGCGACCCTCATCTTCAAGCCCTCTTCAACGCTGACGCTCTCTCTGCCATCTAATCACTAGCCGCTATAGACCTGCGGCGAGTGATTAGATAGCTGATGGTCGTGGTTCGCCAACTGCGCCAAGAGTGCTGCCATGCTGCAATAGATCGCCCGGGGCATATTTTTCCCGCCCATTGCATGTTGATCCGTACCCTTAGGTGGTGTAGGTCGGTCTGTCTCCCCGCCAGGTGATTTCCCATTCTTCGAAATCCGTTCTGTTCGTGGAATCCTCCTCTAAAGAAAGCTCTCCCGATAAGCCAATACTCTTTGAAATGGGAAAGTAGAGATGTTAAATGTTGGGAAACCAAAAAACAACCAAAAAATGAAAGAACGATCGAGAACTCCGTCGAACGGGCCTCTCTATTTCTCAATTGACTCTAGGAATGGAGGAGTTTACCGCTAAAACTGAGGTCAATTGGTTGAAATTTAATGATGGCATAATGCCATCTCCGATCGATGTGCGGTTGCTGTTTTGGTAACCGCCCACTTATGGTTGAAAAAAAGACCAAATGATGACAGTGACGGTTTCATTTCGTCTATGTTGTTGTTATCATCTCATGCACGGACTACTGGTGGGTGTGTCTGAGGACCGAGGGAGCTTCTGAGGCCCCTTCAGCGTTTTATCACGCCGTTCGCCTTCTTACCGTGAAAGCACCACTAAACACCGTTATTTATTGTACTTTAGTAACTCTCCATCCTCCTCACTACCCATCTTTCTCCTTCGTTAACATCCATTTCATCACAATTCTTGTCTTATATCGAAACGATCGATTGAGATCATTCCGTAAGCACGGAATTCAGCCTTCAATAGAGTGACAAACCTCACATGAATGCATCTGGTTCTGTTTCAACAGATAACTCTCCCCCATTTCTGCGGATTCTCTCCTCCCCCTTTTGCCTCCTCCTGCATCCCCGCATCCACTTTCCTTTCTGTTCGATCACACGAAAGCAGTGTATTGAAAGTTTAGCGCATCCTATCGGAACAAGAGGTTCACTAGAGAATCAAAAACTTGAGCGATGACGAATCGTCGTTCTTTAGCTCATTTTTTGTTGGTGTTGGTAGAGGTCGTTCATCTCCGAGACGTTCCACGAGAACTACCGCGCCGCGAACTTATCGCAGTTTTGGCTGGGGATTGCAGACGTCAGACGTCGCCGTCAAAGGTCGTGCACTTGTCATTATCCTGAGAACAGAATTTCAGTTTCGAACGAGACGCTGTTATAAATGCACGATGTCGGCTCTGCTTTCAGAAGAGCGGAGCGGGTATGAACAAGGGAGGCATGTGTTCATCGGCGCATTGTTGACGGTCTCTGAGGAAGCAATGGTCACTGCATCGCTAAAAAGTAGAAAAGTGTAAACAAATGAGGTTTTGAGGAATTGTTCCTGCGTATTTCCCAAGCTGGATGGTAAGATTTAGTTCAAAGAGAAATCTTCGAAGTCGAGTGACCCCTTCGGGGTGGCCATGCATCTGGCTTGCTGGGGGAAAATTGTGATGAAAGGAGCCACACCATTGCCATCTGGCTTCCTTCATCACATTTTCACCAGCAAGCCAGATGCATGGCGTTAAGGATCCAATCCAGCGGTAAAGAAGTACTCTGATAACACGTCAATTGAAAAAGCTTTTGATAAGGATGATGACGTCTCCCAAGTCCAACACATTCAATCCAATTCTAGGCACCTTTTTAGTGGCTCACGCATTCTAAGGTACCTTCTCGCCCCATCCCTCCTCATGCCTAGTCAAATTTTCTGCCCTTACTCCAGAATCGCTGCTCTCTCCATCTCAGGTTACTTCAACCGGTCCTTATAAAAAAGATACTTCAAGAGAAAGTGTTATAAGAGTTTCATCCCTTGGCATTATCAACACACTTATCTTGATTTTTATCGTTAGAGCCCCTGCAAAGCACAATAGAGTGACCCCAGCGTTATTTTCACCTCCTCTTCTAATTCATACAGGTGATTGGATACTTCAGCCGACGAGGAAGGGTCAATCAATGCTGAAGTTGGTAATTCCAATCCATTATGGATCTCTATTAGTCGTCCTCGTAAGAGCGTAGAAATCGGGATGAATTGGTGGGACTCGATCCTCGGACCGTACACGTGATTGCGGCGCCCCGTAGTACAACTCTAGCTTGACCCTTCAGTATTCTCGGGTCCCAAGCAACTAAAATTAGGAAAGTGTAGCGAATGCCTCAGCCATTAACGTGGGAGCATCGCTTTGCTTAGCAAATGAATGCTGCTACCTCAAAAGCGCAAAAACGATTAAGAACGTTTTTTGAAGATCATCTGAGAGGAAATGAGTGAGTCAACACGACGAAAGCAAACAGAACGTAAGACATCACTTGAAGAACATCAAGGGTACGCACCAGTCCAGGAACTATAAGCATTGATACAAACTCTTAACTAGCTCGTGAAGTTGAAAAACACTCAAACATTGCTTCCACGACGACACGTTTCTGCACAGTGCAATGGAATTTTCCCAGACCTGCCAGAGGAGACAATCACTGGCATCTTCGGGCTGGAGAGCCCTAAGGGAAGTCTTGAAGTCTGCACCCTTGTAAGTCGCAGTATAAGAACCCGGGTAACAACCAGAGTCGACCGTTCCCGCGCAAAATTCCAACGAAGGGGTCACATTTGCAATTTAGGGAGGATGAGGGTCGCAAAGGTTAACCATGTTCGGGAAAAGTTCGGATGGGGAGTCGTATTTGTTCGCGTGAGTGTTTGATAATTTTGGGGAAAATTATGCTGAATTGGAGACTTGCCGCTTGAGACATACCTCTACCTCTGTCCCACCCCTCGACGGCTATTTTGAAGGGAAAAGAAGTGGAGTAGAGTTGTGTCGATTGGTCTCCCAATCATTCTGGGAACACCCCCGATGGCGAGTGTGGCCACTTGCCGAGATAGGGGCAGGGTCGTATTGGGGCAGCGTGCTAAGGCTGATGGCGGTGGTGAGGGTCTCATGGATATTCCTTGAAGGGAGAGAGATCGCAAAATTTTTGAAGACGTGCGAACGCCACAACTGACCCTTGTGAAAATCCCGTGCCTAAGAAACCTTTCAACTTGTGTAAAGTGATATTTTCAAATTCTCAAAAGGGCCCATACCAGATAAGAGATTTTCTCATCAGTGGGACTTTAGGTTGTGCGCTTCTTGCTACGGAAACGATAAGGTCGCCAAGAGACCTGGTCCATGGTTTCTTGACGGCTTCCGCGGTTTCGTTGCTGGATGACCTTATAGCGCCGATTTTTGAGCACAAAGTTTCATCAATGTGGTTTATCGTGAAAACTGGCTTCAAGACAAATGAATAGCGGTGTCAAAGAACCAGTCCAAATCAATAGATGAAGTTTGCGATATTTATCTTCACATTTATGACCTTTTCAGTTCCTTCTATGGCTATGTACTACACAGCATGAATAGACTTATTCCACCTTTTGTTCTTCTTCAGAAACAGAACAATGGGAGAAAAAGTACAAGAAAGGCAAGTTTAGTTCACCAGATAAAGAAGCTCCCGAAAAACTCCCTGTCTTTGCCAACAAGCACCTTTCAAGATTCCTACAACCTCCTTCAAGCCCGAAGGCAGTAAAGCTCATTAGATAAAGGAATTGTTCGAATCGGAAACAAGTACGAAGGACATTTAGCAAAATTTGTTGCGAAATGCAATTCAATTGAAGCTCTCGGTGTGGATTAAGCCTAAATTTGAGCACATTGTGACCTTGTGATGCCTGTGGGATCCTGAATTTCAGGCGCATTTTCGACGAGTCAACAACGCGCACTATGACATCGTTTTTCTCTCGGGAATCTTCCAGTTTTTTCGATTCTAATTATCTACAGAAACTCGGCCAGAACTGTCGGCAAGAATACCTTTTGAACATTCGTCAACACTACAAAGCAAATGGGACAAGTGAAAAACGCCTTATCCCAAATGGTCTTTTGGGAGAGGTGGGAGAATAATATAGGTTCCTGGGTCCTGCGTGAGCAGTCAAAGGATTTCTGAGAGAAAAAAAATTGAAATCCTGACGTCTAGGTGATGAAAAGGCCAATATATTGGTAGGTATCAATTGAATTGGTAGAGAGGGAGGATAGGTGAAGGCGCTCCACTCAAAGGTCCTGGCCGGGATTCCTCAAAGCAGTACCCCCAGACAAACTTGTGTGTTCACAGCGGTCCATAGTGGAGTTGGGGGTACCCATCCGAGTTAAAATATAAAAAAGCAAAGAAAATTGTCGATGAAGGCATTAACAAGTATCCCTTCCCAAATAAGGAAGGGAGTGTGGGAGGGCGACGAGTTGTACGAGCTTGCTTGCTCCATGGCTCCACCAGCCCGCGCGTATTTGAAGTAGTCGCAAAACGCCGTAATACACGCTGCGTATCATGGGGTGGCGCCAGGTATCTCGTCCAAATGCTAAGATTAGTCGCCAAATGCCGATTTTGTAAGACCCTAGCGCCATTATCGCGCACTTTCGAGCCTCGACAACGGCACATCTGCGACTCTCGTGGGCTAATTTATCCCACCCACTAATTAGATTCTTTGGCACCACCCCTGCTGGGGATGTTGGTTTGAATGTAGGAGAGGATTAAGGTGAGATGGCGTCTAATCCGTTCAAGTATAGTCGAGAAAGCCTCCCAGAAGCAATGGGCAAAGTGTGAGCCTACTATTATAGCTTATAATTTCCTCCTCTATAACCAGCATACCATTATCAAAATGGCATCATTTGGGCATTACAGTGATTCATGTGCGTTCTTGGAAACCAGCCAAGAACCGGTGTTTGTAATAACAACATTTAATAGTCAAGGCAATCATCAGGTTACATTATTGAACGAATAACTATATCAACAACAGGAATCGATCGCCATTTGATTGGAAAAGATTTAAAGGCTGCAAAAAAAGAGACCTTGAGACGGAACACGATCACCATTTCTTAAAATTTTTCTCTGATATTATCTGGCCGCACTGGTGATGCTTGCGCTGAGGAACGCACTACCACTTTCCCGTTGAACCCTCGAATTCACTCTATATTACATCTCATTTCAATCAAAACTGAGGCCACTGCTGTTCGCCGCCGCTATGAGTGAATGACGGACGGACACGCAGGAGCGGGTAACAATGGCAGGAACAAATGCAAGATCACGAACAAAGAAACTAAAAGCGAACCTGGAATTCGTAAAACATTCGATGATTTCCAACATTTCTTTGCCATATTTCGCCTCGGCTTGTGCCCTGAATTCAATTATTGCTGAACTGATAAGTATTACTAAAAATAGTCAAAACCATGAAGATCCAGTTTGGGTTTAAGCACTCCATTGTGTTTTCAATACTCAAGATAAGGTCGAAATTGCTAAAGACACTTAATTGACTCAGTTAAAGTATACTTATGATAAGTACCGGTGTATGGAAGTCATCCTAAAATGCTTTCACAATTTTGCCTGCAACGGTCCAAGGAAAGGTTCTGAACCAGGGGAATGGAGACCTTCGCCTCGGCCCACGGATAGAGGAGTTCCAGGGTGGATGTACAGGTGTAGACAATGGGATAATATGAAGAAAGCTTAACAGAATGTAGGACATCCACCGGTACTTAATAAAGTGGACTTAAAATGAGTTGTGCTCATGTTATCCTACCCTTGATGTTACAGAGCCGAAGGGAGTGCTCTCTCGGGCTAAAAGTGACATAGCAAGGAGTGCTCTCCTTTCTTTGAACTAAATTTTCACCGTCAAAATTATTACAGTAGATAATGCAAAAATTTTCTGAGTCAAATGCCCTCAGTGAAGCTGTCATGAATTTCTAAGCCCTCCATCTGGTAGACTGGTAAGAAACGCCGCTTCATCTAGAACCGCACGAGGATACGCTCTGATTAAGCCCATAATGCGGTCAGCTAATTTGGACCAGGCGATTCTTATGGTTAAAGGCTTAACTGCCATGTCCTATACATGCGTGTGTTCGTGTTTCTCTGACGTAAGATGGTGAATGTCTATCGGGTGCTTAGCGCCTTCCACACTTAAAGGAAGCGATCACGATGAAGAGGGAGCACAATGGGGAAGTATTCATATGCTTCTCACGAGGCATTTGCTTGGCTGTCAAGGAAGCGAGGTGTGGCGCTTCCACTACGAAAGGTGCCACGAAAGGTGCCTTGGTTGCTGAGCAGGACTTCGAAAGCACCCTCATCCCCCCCCCGACCCCCAAAGCGATCCGCGCACTAGTTTAATGATGACTTGGACGAGCTGCGTTGCCAGCGCGGCGCAACTGGAGCAACTCGACAAGAGCGTGGATTGGCATGGTATCACCAGACGCGTTGAAACAACTCGTCCATACGTCCGGCTAGCCGCTGCTTGTCCTCGACGAAGATCAACGGCCAAGAAAGGGGGTCCCTTTTCGCGTTTTCTTGATGACTGATTAAGGGTGTTCTCAGGAATTTCGAGCACACGGTCACGAAATTGTTAGTTCAATGACAGCAAATCGATGAGGCTGACACCATTGACTTCTTAATAAAAAGTATAGTTCAAACGCGTTCGGCTCAGCCGCTGCTCGCCCTCGAACGAAGATCAACGGCCAAAAAAGCGGGTTCCCTTTTCGCGTTTTCTTGACGGATTTTTCAGTTCTCTTCACCATTAGCATACCGTCGAGCACCCCCACGTCCCCTGTTAACCCCTATAGAATTCATCGTAATCTCTGCTTTTGATGAGTCTTAAGTCAGATGCAGTTCCACCCTTGAACAATCCAATGTTCAACATTCCCATGACGCGAACACGATGACTAACTATGTGGCGGAGCTTTATGTGCCTTTCAGCTCGGACGTGCCTTGAGAATGTCTGTGGAATGATAAGCGTCCAAGTTTCAGTGTTTTCAAGAATTTTGGGCACACAATCGTCAAATTGTTAGTTCAATAACAGCAAATCGATCAGTCTGACACCATTGATTTCGTAAAAAAAAAACTTATAGTGGAGGGCGAAGTGTTTCGATTTGGTACCCTTTGTAGCTGTTCCAATGCTTTCGAAACTGTTAGAATTAAATTGAACTTTTGAAAATTGTTGAAATTAGACAATATTTAAATGCTGTGAATGTGTCAGATTTGTATTCATTATGGAAAGTCGAGTCTGGCAGAGAATTTGCGCTATTGCTTGCTTAACATAACAATCATTCACTCGAAATAGCCAGTCACGCAATTATTATCATGCAATTATTAAGCACCTATGAAAACAGATGTGACCCCAACAATTCCCTAAACAGGGTGACTTCGACGTCTTGAGGTTCCTGCATGAATTCATGTCAGTAAACAACTGGTCATACCGACGAGTAAGACCCATTGAAGGATTCTAAGGTGATGATCTACAGTTGCGGTAAGGGTTAGCCGGAACGGTTTTTCTTGCATTACTCTTCTTATCGAAAAGACTTCAACATCATCTGGGAACTTTTTTCCCAGGATCATCAATCCCTAAGACTCAAGGATTTAAAAACTCTTAAAGACAGATGATCTCAGCATGCGAAAGGAATTTTTCAAGCGAGAAAAAACAATGCATGAAAAACCGTTTCGGCAAACACTTTTGACAGCTACTGTATATGTCGGATTCATCCAAGGTCCTGCATTAACCAACACTATTCTCCTCCCAGGCGATCATGATCGAAATCGCGGCCCGTGTCCTATCCTTCCCCGGGCCAGAGGAAGAAAAGTTCTTTTAACTTTTCTTTGTTTTCTCAACCGAATTACCCTACGAACGGGCCTACTTGTAATGTTTGTATGTGTGAAAGCGACCATGTGCTGGAGGTGAGAAAAGTATGTTGTGGAAATCAAAAAAAAAATTCAAATTGATTTTTGCTTCTTCTAACATGGGCGAAGGATAGGATATGGTCCCATGTTCATGTAGAACGTAACATCGCATTGAGGGAAAATCTCCTTTTTTCGCGATCTTATAATCGGTTTTCCTTTCAGGGAAATCAAAGCAAAATAGCAATAGTTTGAAAGCTTTCAATCAACCAACCACCTTAACTACCCAATTGCAATGATAAGAACAATAGTGCTATCACTGCAGCGCTTTCCTGAAGCGTATATTTTTCCCTACATCAGATTCCGCTTCCAAGCGGTCTCAATAGGTCTGGGATCCTCTCAAAGCCCTACACAGAACCAATTTAGGCTTGAAGTGGTTCAATAGTGTTTGCCGTCGATCTTCGCCGTGATGCGTAAGAGGTTTTTCACTGTGTTCTTAAGCGATAAGAGAGCCTGGCGTTGAAAGGAATGAATCAGCAAAAACTTCCAAAGCACTGGAACCGCTCCATTGCGAAAAAGCTTAGGGAACCCTAACTTAGAGTGCAGAATTTCTGAGGGCTTTATGGCTTAATTCGGCTAATTTAGGTTTAGAAAACAATCTTAAATTTCTTAAATATAATCTGCGGAGCAATAAATTAAAGTATTAAAAAACGAACAGGCGATGAGCGAATTCAGTAATGGAGTAGTCGCCTTGTCCCATAGCGAAGGTGGCGGCCGAATGCTCGGCTGCGCGATCCCTGTCCCGCCCCCCGTGGTCGCCGGCCGTCGCACCCGAGAAGAAACTGACTGCTCTCTAAATTCACGTGCCCTTCTCTCGCTATCAGCTCCCGCGCGTCAAGACAATGCATTCATCTTGAATGTTGTTTGAAGACGTCAGAAAATAGAATCCTTACCTAAACTCGCTGCTAAGTTCAGAAACAAATGTTACTTGGCGAACCCGGGACCTGGACTGGGAACAGCGCCCTCGATGACTCAGCAGTTGGCAAATACCACAATGGAATATGTGCAACTTTTGCATGGAAGTAGGGCTACTCGTCATTAGCAGAACGTCTTCCGGGAATGACGTCGTTGTGAATTCGGGAGACCCAGTTTGGAGAGTGATAATATCCCGACAAACTTGATCGATCCCATTTCGCCCATTACCCGCGTTAACCTATTTGCAATGATCAAAGTTATGAGAGAATGACTGGGAATGGGATTTTATGGGTGGCTGAACAGAACCTCCTTTAGCGGATTTGCGGTTACCGCAAATCAAGCACTCGGTTCCTGATTCTCCTGTGCATTCTTTGGTTGGTGCCAGCGAATCCTGTTTACTATATGGATTTCACGAGAGGCGCAGGTTCGATTCCCCCCTGGGGCGAAAGTTTTGCACACGACCCAAAAATCGTAAAGTTCTTCTTTGATATGCTGCTGATAAGAGCAAAAAGGCAAACCGATCAAGATGTCAATCCAACGACTTCCTGCCTATCAGCCCGAACCCCTACTTTTGCGCTTTCCTGCTTTATAGCTCTGCTAGTAATTATTTAGCATATAAGGAAAGCAGCTCTGAGCCTAGGAATGGTACATACTTCGTCAGTTTACCTGATTACCTTCACTTGTAAGGACAACCAGTGGGCTCGGTTAACGACCCATGGATCGAATTTTGCCACGAACAATCAAACCCAAAGCTGTCCGAATTGGAGAATTGCCTGAAAGCACAAAACAATGAGCGTTGGCTGTTAAACACAACTTATTGCATGGTCAATTTCCCATGCCCTACAATGCCTATACGATTCTGCATAGAAATTAGACCCCGACGCCCTTTCGAATGAGCATTTTGAGCAATTTCGAGACCTTGACCCTTTTACCTACCGTAAGCTACTTTCTTCTGAAGAAGCCATGCCACAAGGAAATTCTTTGAAAACACTTTTAAAGAGCCAGCATGTTTCACTCGAGAGATGGTCATTATGGAGGGTAATCCTGCAAGGGAGATGAAGGGAAGCCGCTTGTTGCGCTCTTTCTGCGCTCATGTCTTTAGGGGGGGGGCATTCAGATAATGAGCGAGTTATCGTGCTTGAGACTAAGCCTTAGGCAATGCCAGGGAAGCTGAGGGAGGATGTGAGCAGTATGTGTTCTCCTTGGCGTTTCCCCCGTCTCCTGGGCTCAGTACTAGTGTCAGCTACGATCGGCCCTGTTGTGATGTCCCCCCCTTCTAAGGACATGAGCGCCCTCTCTTTCATCTCCAGTAGCCGGCGTTCCATATGATCGCCACATCGACATTCCCATGGACTTTGTCGCCGTTGCAAACGGCATTTGTGGTGGCTAAACGGGGTAAGAACTGATTCGATTCGAACGCTGTCCTAATTTTTTCATTCGTTTCAGTGCGGCCTTTTCGTTGATTGATCGACGCGCGAATGAAACCGCAAAAATTGTCACCTTGAAGGTTACGTCATCAAATCGCTTCTCCGGATTCCAACTGCTTCCACTGACGTTGCGATTTCGAGACGTAACGCCTCTTGGAAGCCTTCGACTGCACTTCGAAGTACTGAGCGGCTAGCAACGAGACATAATAAATGAGAAGCAAAAACGAAATGAGAAAAAAATGAAAATTAGAGCAGAATAAAGTGTGTCACATTTATTGAATAGGTAGCCTTAAAGGCACAGTTTGCAAAAAAAACTGAAATAACTTATTGCGACATTCTCAAACAAGGCAAATAGCGGGCAAAAACAGTTAACAATCAAAAACAAGTCAAAATTCATTGCCAAGTGCTATCAGCCTTGCAATTCACTGCCGATATCGGCCAACCGACTCAACACGCTGTACGCGTGAGTGCTGAAAGCTATGGTACGTATACCCTGAAAAGCTGAGTTGAATGAAATGGTGCCCTGGTGGCGTAACTGGTAGCGCACATGCCCGGTAAGCAACAGGTGCGGGTTCGAGTCCCGTTGGGGCGAAAGTTCTGCTCACTATCCAGCATTCACGTGAAACATTCGCGAGGCGAACTGCGGCCAAAAACAGCAGTTAACACTAAAAACTGGAATAAAAACTATTCATTTGTTTAACTACTATTGTTTTACAGATAACAGCAGTTGGTATGGTGAAAAAATGCTTACAAGAATACCAATAGAGCTATTATAGTACAGAGGTAGGATAAATATGGAAGAGCAAACATCTCTAGAACATGGAACGATTAAAATGTGCACAGACTTCAAGGTACAACCCAAGCAGAATTTGTGTGTACGATTCCCTTCGGTCTGTCAGATGACCCTTAGAGGGCAATCACAGAAGTGGCGCTCCCGTGCACGGGAACGATCTAACAAGAGCGCCAAGGTCTGCAAAGTAAGCTGCAGCTGCTGCAATTTTCTTCTCTTTCATCAGGCTGTTGTCTAGCGCCCTCTCATCTGTTGCGCTCTCTCATCTTATACTCTCCTCTCCGCGTTTAGTGTCCCATTGCCTTAGAATAGCGGATTACGACAGTGAGTGAGCCCTTAACCTGAGCGTTTTCAACGGATTGTTTTTCCTTATTACTTTACTGCCGGCCTATTTCACACCAACACATCCGCACTCATGTGCAGTAAGCGCACCAAGTTGACCCTGGGACATGTTTTGACCTGAGAATATTTGACGGATTCCGGAGCATAAGGGGGCAGTGGCGGTGGTAACACGGAAGGGCAGGGGGTACGGCGGCAAGTCGCTGGAGGGGGCTTTACCACTACAGTATAGAGGAGCTAAATGATGCGCCTGTAAAAAAACAAGCAAATAGTGGGAAACCGGGTAAGAGCACCCTCTTCTTTCTGCTGATTTCAAGTTCGTACGAATTGAACACGATTGTTGGCGTTTTGGAGTATAGCCACATTTTCAAAGTCTCTTAGCTCTTCAAACGCCCAGGTTTTGCCCTTTTGCCTTGAAGCAAAGAAAAGGAGAAGTTGCTTCTTTCATGTGTTGTCGTCGTCTTAATTATCGTGAATTTGAATAATTACAAAGTAACATTTGTTTACATGACAAAGCACACAACAAAAAATAATACCACAAATAATACAATAATTACCACAAGCAGAGACAAGCAAGCGGGACTTGTAAAATCTCGATGGGAATAGAAAGTGAGGCGTCAGCCCTACAGCAAAGCAATTTGCTGATAAGTACCAGAAGGTCAGGTGTCCCCTCATAGACAAAAGGCAAATTACAAAACCTTCCAATAATTTCAGAGGAATTGGCTACAAGCAGAGAGGGAAGCCCAGCAGAAGCCCAGCAATGTTTCTGGTGTAGACTAGCTTCGCATTTGGCTGGGAGAGTTAGTTCTGGTGACCCTTTTGCTATAAAATTCGGCGTATATCCGAGAATACGTGGTCAAGAGTATGGTGTCCATCAAGTCCTTCATAACGCGCCACGATCTTCCATTTCCATTCATTACAACTGGGTAACTAACCTTACCAAGAGAAGGAGTGCTGACACTCACCCGACCCGTGGTACCTCGATCACCTCATATGCTAGGTGGGGTGGAATTCACCCGGACATTAGTTGCAGTTTGTGTTTGTTCTTT
>KZ345263.1:109769-124501 GCA_002352805.1 Teladorsagia circumcincta
GAACGTGCAGTTATTCAATATGAGAAGCCTCCCGAAGCAACATAATGGGTTCCTACTCGAGTGATTATGTGAGCTAGTCTTTGTAGAACTTAAAAAAAACAACAGCGATTCGAACAGGGCAGAGCATAATCAACTTTGGAAGGATGATAGACGAATGATTGGAGTTTAGACGGTTTGAGACGAAGAAAGCAGGACGGACGGAGGAGAGGTTATAGATTATTCTCAAAAATAGTAAGCCATATCTTAGACAGCCGTCGAGCTCGCCGGCCGGGTCTACGAATTATTGTATTCCAGAGCAACGAAGAAGGCTAGGAAATAAAACCAGCTCGCAAGTTCCACAGCAACAAGACCACAAAAATGGAATCTTCATCGCGAACCCACGATGGAGGGTTTCCTGGGGAATTTGGCGCTGAATTCTGACAACTGGAGACTGTTCCCAGCAGCGTTCGCCTATTCCCCTCAAAGCCGCTGATTTTATTCCTATTTATTCCTAATGTTTTTCATCAGTAGATATGTTATAGGTAGGTGCGCGGAAAATCCGACCACAATTTGAAGCAGTGAGCAAGTACACCAGCAATTACGGGGCAGAAGTGGTGTGGTGGGAATGGTTACCACGCGCACAGTCCGCGGATTAATCCTGGGTCGCACGTTGGTGGAACCAACTGAGCCTCAGATTCCTCCGGGGTCAGTCAACTGGTCCCAGAGTTGTGTGGAATTATATGATAAAAAACACTGACTGGGGCATCGGCCAGTCCTCCCAAGCCAATACATGGGCAAAATCGCATCCAAAATGCCACTACTCTTCTGAATGGAAGTAAAATGCGTGGCGCATCACACAGTAATTGGACAACAGCGAACGCTTCAACCTCAACCTTTTTAATCAGCAAGCAGATGGAAGCTACTAAACTGATGAACGCGTGCTGAACTGTATCGCAAACCTAGCAGCGACCACCTGACGTTTTTATAAAGAGTGATAATTGGCCTCTAATTAAGTCCCATAGATTCCAGTTGGACCTTGTTTTCGTAGCCACTGAAGGTGGAAAAAAGCCTATTCAGCAAGATCTGCACCACATAGTAGCGACATATGTATTTGAAACAGCGGGCAAAACAGGCACTAAAATATGAGAGGAAAAACAAAAATAAATATGAACGAAAAAATAAGGATACAAGTTGAGAAATGGCCACAAGTATGACTTTGATCAGCACCCAGGGTGCGGGATCCACCGCGCAGAGAAATCTGACCACGCTGTAGGAAGCTAGCTGCGGAATTTTCAAGAGGCCCCAAAAAATTACGGTGTTTCCTAAATGCCAGTTGAAGTAACAGGTTTTCTGAGCCCGTCCGTTGTGAAAAGCTAAACGTATGGGGTCGTATATGGGATTTTTGGAGTGATCGCCAAAACTGGGCGGTCGTTTCAGAGCGAAGGAGAGAGTGGGTGCGGGATTTTGACAAAAACTTCGGCGAAAAAAGCGTTAAATAGACAAAATTGAAACACTTGACGTTCCTTTAGACAAATTTACCACCACCGCTCGACGGCCGTTTTGGAGGAAGAAAGTGGTGGCAGTTGGAATGTGACTGGTCTCAAAATCAAATACCATGGAAGCAGTTATGGTGATGAAAGTGGCAGTAGAGGGTGGCGATGCCTTTTTGAGAGGCGTCGTGGAAGTTTTTGAAATGAGAAAACAGCCAGTTTACCCTGCTTTAGGTCTGTAAGTTTGGTGACTGAAGTAGAAGAGCATCTAACATAACAGAGACAAGGAAAGTAGTAGGCAGAGCGAATTCGATCAGAAGAAATCATACACTCGGCCTGTTTACCAGTCGGTGACATGCGTGGACAATTTATGGCCAACAGTATCAAAATGTCTGGCGAAAACTGGAGCACATTCACAGTTGTAAGAGATCGTCACAAAACCGAGTGGGGTCAACGGAACAAATACGCCAGTGGTTTCACCGTCTGTCCGTGATGTTGAAACAGTGATCAATGAATATCGCTGAAATGGGCGACTGCGCAATTCTTTCAGCGTGCACGACTTTTGCAAATAATTCTGGCGAACTAGTTTTGAATGAAGTGAAGCTGCGGTTCCATCAACGGCGTTCAGAGCTTGAAGAATGGGATGAAATGGGCAGAGTAGCTGACCTCTGTGATGATACGCCAGACATCCCAATTCCGCTTACAATCATAAGTTTAAAGCAAATCCAGCAGAAGTAGAGTCATAGAACCTACACGGTGTGTGGGATAGAGTAGCTCAAAAGTATCACAGATGTGCCGTTTCGCGGTTGGAAAGTGCGCAACAATGGCGCTAGGGTTTTACGAGTTCAGGATTTGGTGACTAGTTTTAGTATTTGGACAAGATGTCTCGCGTGCAGTCCATGACATGTAGCGTGTATTATGACGTTGCGGCTAATTCAAATCTGCGCGGGTTACTGAAGCCATGGAGCAAGCGTGTTCGCACAACTCGTCCGACCCGCCTCTTTTTTATTTGAAAGGGAATCCTTTCGTGGGTTTGTCGACGATTTTCCTTGCTTCTCTATTCATTTTTAGTCAACTGAGCATCTACAACCCAATTATCGACCGCTATGTTCCCACAAATTTGATCTGGGGGTGTTGTTTCAAATACTTCGCTAACTTGTGGTGTGTTTGGCAGAACCGGTACTCACTTCACATATGTCACCCTCAAAAAAAAAAACCATAGTTGCAATTACGGAAGTATGGCTTCATTGGCATTGGCCGGTTTCAAATTCATTAGTTCTGCAAGTTATGAGTGGTGTATCCAGCCGGTGTCACTTGAAGGTGGAATTCACGATGAAAAAGCATATTAATTTAGAGATGGGCAGTGATGCATGTATTAAGAGCAAAAAAACCGAGGAAATGCCTAGAACCCGTGGAAAACGCGAGAGTGGGCGTGGCTTGCCAAGTGCGCCAAGAGCGAGGCCGTGCTAACTGCCTAGATCATATCTTTCGCCACCAACTGCCTTTTGATCAGCACCCTCAGAAAATCCGTCAGCCTCTCAACTAGAAGAGTTGCCCTCCTTCGACCGTAATTCTTTTCGTGAAATCCTTCTTCAAACCAGTATGATCCTCGCATGTAATTGAGGATTTGATCATCCAAATAGCAGAGGACCGTTTCCAGCAAGGGTGGCTCCTGTGTGCAATGCCGTTACCGGAGAAAGCCAAGTTTCTGCTCGGTGAACACCGCGATTTGAACCTTATAATTGGGAAGGAAGTGCAACGCCTCAGAATGTTCTGAGCTCCAGACAATCTTGCCAACTCACAGCCTTATTTTTCTTGTTCTCACTACCTTTTCGCAGATCATTACCAGTGACTAATTCGCTTATACCTCCTCTTCTGCCGTCTCAGTAATCATGCCTTTTGCTTTTAGGCAAGAAAATCAAGGATCAAAAGTGAAGTCAATAGGTAATCAATAATATCAGAGCAGGAGAGCGTAAATGCTTGTATCGGCAATAGAATGCCTGAACTAGAGTTTGGTATGGAAAGGACCATAGGATCATAGTCGCGAGAAGGTGAAAATCTCAATGGGTCTCATGGATATTGGATAGAGGCGGAGCACGGCTAACGAAGTCGCACAAAACGCTTAGAATTCCAGAAAAACTAGTTTAGAAAATCGGTGGAATACAGTTTCTAGAAAAGACAGATTTGATTGTCAAAAACAATACTTTTTCCTACAGCATAGCAACTATCTTTCCCAAATGAGCTCCACTGGTAGCGAACCACACTGGAAGGTTTATTGACGGCTCCAAGACTGAATTCTTGACAAAGAGGAAATATACATGGAAACAGCTCTACGATACTTAATAAAGTTTGATGGCGTGGCACAATTCGGGAAGGTTCTATTTTTCTCGATAACGTTGACGTTATGCAGTTGTGATGTGCTGACAAGATCGTGAGATTTGTCGGAGCACCTCAAGACTTGAAAAAGGCAACAGTTCAAACGGTTCTACAGCACTAGGGCTTCTGAAGTAAAAATGTGATATATTCAAAATATTAAATCGTTCGTTGCTTTTCGATCATACAGCTTGTTACAATGAAAATTCTTTATTCAGTGATCTTTGGGTCCTTCCTCTATTTGCACGGAACTATTGAGTGGTAGGGTGGAGCTTGACCGGGTAAGTTACAAGCTAAGAAGTTCGAGCCAACTTCAGTTCCTGAAGACGACGAGTTCTTCGAAATGACCGAATAAAGAATTTCATTGTAACAACCTGTATGGCAGAAAAGTAATGAACAACATTTTCAAGACGCCAGGTTTCAGGAAGATCGGACATGGAATCTTCTAATAAAACTAATATATTTGAAGCCACGTGAATGTTATTCAAAGTTGCAAGTGCCATACTTGCTGCCTCTGTCATTTGTATGGTCCTTACAAAGCAAGGCTGTGATCGATAAAGGAGAAATTCATAATCTGGAAACTTTCGTATTGATTCATAATGCTTCCGTTGTCCTTCAGAGCTGTAGCAATTAACCAGAAACTCAAAGCCCAACAGTGGCAAAAACTGAGGAAGGTGAAATGTTTCGAGAGATTTTGACTCTCAAACGGCACTTGTGATATTGCTGGAACCTTTCCAATGACAACGTCACTTTTTCGGTCTACTTTCGTTCACGAGATGTTACCTGACATCAACGATACCTTTCCTTATAAGGAATTTCCACATGACCGGTGACACCTATGATCTTCCACAATTTTCGAGCTTCGTCTAGCAGATATCTACACTTTTCCAACAGGGGAGAGAACTATCGCTCAAATGAGGTCCATGAAGTGTGCTGTTCCTTGTCATCTGGAACTGTTTTGAAGAAGATGATTTCGCCTTATGGAAAAGGCCTTCTCCCCTGTGACAGACATTCAAAATACGGCAGTGCCACAATTCCTGTGCACGATTGCTCACGGGGAGAATTATTTTAAGTGTCTAATCGCAGCTGTACCTTGAAGTTTGTTGGTTGGCGATCACGAGTGGTCTTCTATTCGGGTGACAATTAAAGCAACAGTCCCATCACGGTTCTAGAAATTCGATGCTAATGGGGTGGGGAGGAGCTCTAGCCTTAGTGGGGTAAATAGAAGGTGTCACTGATTCGGAAACTTACCTTCGAAAGGCGTTGGAAGGGGACTGACGCGTTCGAAGAGGCGGATCCTCTGGGCCCCGGTGCGGGCGCCCATTTGCAGTCGTGGAGAGCTCGTGATTGGCTGCGAAGGCATTTGCGGTCGTTTTGGACCGCAGGGACTGTTTGAACTCAGTACATTAGAGCAACTAATGTGGTGCCTTGCAGCTACACCAATAATGAAGCAGTGTGCTCTTGCTCGGGTCGTTCGCAGTCAGCTGACGACGCATTGCGCCCCAATTAAATTGCTGGCAAATAGCCAGGCATTGCAGGCTACTTGCCAGCAATTGCAATTGGGGCGCATTTACTGCGGGCAAGTTCAGACAGCTCGTCCACTCCATCCTTCACTTCATCTCTAAGCTGAGGAGGAGGAGCCTCCGTTTTGAGGTCTCAATGGCCTTTTCTTAACCTTTTTCTTCATCACCAGTCAACTCCATACCTACAACTTCGTCACCGGCCGCTTACCTCCTCTAATTCGATCTGAAACCCTTGCTTCAAGGCAATGTCCATGAGATTGCTGCTGCCGATTGAGAAGTACTAATAGAAATTTCAACTGCAACTGCCATGCACTACTTCACACAGTACGATGAAAACTTTGTTGGGTGCACCATGAGCGAGCTGTCTTTTCGTTTACCGGCACCCTTGATCTAATGTGAAAGTCACAGAAAAGGAGATCTTCAGACAAAAATCCGCTCATGAAAATCTGTACAATCCTATTAGTTTTCGCGGGATCGGAACTGAACTGCGTCGGGAATTTTATAGCAGATAAAATGGAAAGGAGTATCAAACAAAGGACAGAGGGAGCCTCAAGGCTTAATATCGGAAGGGATAGCTTTTCGCTTGTGAAAGATTAGAGTTCAGTCTAGAGCGCTGCATATCAGACTCATATTCTTATCAACAGGAGTGCTTGGAATGTACCTTTACTCTAGGTACTGACTCGCAGGACCCCCCGCCTCGGGAATAAAATGAAGCAACAGTTCAGATCGAATTCGTGAGGTTAAAACGCTCGATAATGGTTTCAGATGGCGAGTTAACTGCTAATAGAGAAAAAAGCGAAGAAGACCTTTGGCGGAGCCTTTAAACAGGCTTCCCCTCTATGGGGCGTACGAGCTGTGTGAATTGACTTGCGAAATGGGCTGCAACGTTTACGAAATTGATTGCAACGATTCCGACATGGAATGTTATTGTAAGTTACAAGGTTCACGAACTGGGGTTGAAACCCTGTAATTAAGTTACAAACAGTCCTACAATCCCGCAATCCACGGATATCAAAAGTGGTTGCAGCCATATGGCGGCCACGCCCACTTCGTGAAGGTTGAGCTCACTTTCTAGCGGCTTTCCAAGGTAAGCTTTTTTGTGAGCCGGAGCCGAGCATGATTTCATCAAACAGTGGGTGCGTCTCTATTTTGGCAGAAATGACTCATGTCAGCTAATTTACGAAACGGCCATTAGAGCTGGAACAGGCCTTGCTTAAAAGACTTCCAGACTGGAACAGAGCTGGAAGACCAACTGGAAAGGCTTACGAGTTCTTTCAGTCAAATGCGGAATGCTAAAAAAAGTAATCTCTTATCAGAAAGCCAGTTCTGGAGGATTTCAATCTTCAGTGATTGAAATTTCGCTCACAACCTGTTACATATAATGGGCTATTGAGTAAGCGCAAAATTATTTTGCTGTTTCCGGTTCTACAAAATAAACGGCCATCTTGATCGACCATATGAAACTCGCAACTCCGGTTACTGTACGATCGTGATTTCCATGACAAGCCGCATCCTGTTACCTCTATGGGCAATGTCAGACTTTGCGAATCGAGCGATTTGCTAGCGAATCGCTCGATTCGCAAAGTCTGACATCGCCCTATGACTTTTACTGCACATGTATGTAGCATTTGGTGGACCTACAATGTGAAAGAGGTGGGGTCGCGAAGGAGGCAGTTGCCGTCACTTGCCCTATTCATTAGGATGCGCCATGCATTTGAATCTCATCAAAAATCTCAAAACATTCGAGTGCAGGCGTGGTTCATCTGTTATCATTCTCGAAGCGACTATTCTCATTTCTCTTTCTTTCTCTCCTTAGCGCTAATCTCGCGCCGATCCGCCAATCTTGTCGCCAGTTTGTCTGTTTATCATCTCTGTGAATCGTTCCTTCCACTCCTGCACCACATCATCCTTTAGGAGCACAAAATAGGTTTTATAAGGTAATTTCGCTCAGGGCTAATTTACGACAATGGGCGAAGAGTTTCCTCCATACCAAAACGAGAGAACCTTGCTGTTGCACGTGCAGCACCGCGGAATACACGCTCCCACATTCTGATGCATTGTCATTAGGCGGAAACGGAGGAAGAGAATATCGTTAGCGGAAAACGGCCACGGTCAGAACAAACAATCGGGCCTTAAGAGAAATCCGGAAGAGAAACGAAAAAAAGCCGCGATGGCGAAATACCATAAAAAGAACGACCGACAAGGTCAAACCTTGACATGCCTAACCAGCAAATATCGCCACAAATCGGCAGTGGGGCATCTGCTCCGGCGATTAATATCCGTCATGGACAAGAAGCCACTAAAGTTTTACTTTGTGGACGTCTTAGTAGAACAAGGCCCATCATAAAGCAAAATTCCAGCAAAGATGGAATTTCCGTGTCGATAGTCTTCAAACAACTGCAACCTTAAGATCACCTCACGAAATCCAGCTGGATTCTCTGCATGGTAAACATGGAGGCAAGCGCAAACTATTGCCCCAAAAAAGTCTGGTTTCCTAAAGAGAGCACAACGAGAAAATTGAAATTGTCTTGACGCTTCACACGTGCGTGCCGCGGTGCACCGCTTCCCTTCATCTGAGGGCCTGTACCAATACATGTTGTTTTGTTTCATTAGGCGTGCATTCGTTTTTAGAGATAATGACTTCGTTGCCATAACTTTGGCCCACCCTGTAGATAGGAGATGTGAAAGTGGCTCGAAATGTTCACGGATATTTTTGCGGCATATGAGATGATAAATCGGATGTCATGGAAATGAAAGGTAAGGGTGGTACTTTGCGCAGGCGAACAAAGAATCAAAAGACGGCCTCAAAACCGCTGAAGCGGCTCCCATTCTGCACGCTGATCTCTGCTTTCGATGAGACAGTAACCAAAGAAGAGGTCGCTTGAATGAGTTCACCCGGATGGGCGGCATAATGTCAGCAGCAGTCATGTTGTTTTACGGCACTAGATCTAAAATTCAAAAATGAGTGCATGAAATCAAATGCCCCTTCAAAAGGAAAAGCGAAGCGAACACTAACAGTATCAGCATCGAGCACGCCAGTGTTATCATTCAGCCACTTGGAGGCGGGGCTCTCCACGGAGGCGGTGATCACCACGTGTGGGATCTTGCTAGGCCGTACGGTCGCCATTCGCCACCGAACGAAACTTTTGATCCCTCGGAAACGTGGCCTGTTTTTATTGTAGGCACATTTCCTCTTCCACGTTATCCTACCATATGTCTTCAAAAGATCATCTGAAGTGATGTGGGTATCGCGGAATATTAACAAAAAGCTTCTGGCAAACGTTTCTCCCAAGGCATCCGCATTGATCAGGATCAGAGATATGATCGGACGTTTGATGCTGTTCCTTAATTGTTGCATTATTCAGTCCTACTAGATCAGGCGATTTGGAATTTGGAAAGTTGACGGCAATAGCCATGATCGGCCGTCTACTCGACGGCTGGATGTTTCAGTGATAAAGCAAAAGCGCACCATTTGGCCTTGATCAACGCCAGTTATACATGCATTCTGCTTCCATTTAGGATCGTAGGGGCATTTTGAGCTACTGCTACACAATCACCGCCCTTGAAGGAATCATTTGCATTTGCATTCTTTCCCTTGATGAATACGTCAGTTGTGATCACTAAAGGCAACGTACATATCTTGCGCTAGGGAAGTCAGTTTCAGTTTAGCGAATCTACGAGAAGCAAACTGTGGTCACGGTTGCGGGTAAATCAGACGGAGGCAAGGGAACACGAGATAAGCAAAGCAGCCCTTTTGACGTTAATATTGGGGGTCCTATGCTGAATGCTGAGGAGGAGAAGGAGTCCCCGAGTTCGAAGGACTACTTGAACTAGGTTGGTACGGTAGCAGAGTGATGACGGAAATGGTGCAGCTAGTCAGCAGCTCCACCAAAAGGGATGGTTTGTATACCTCAGGACTGAGCCTTGAAGAGAAGATGGACCTGTGTTCTCTCGTTCTCTCGTAGGTTCGACGTCACTCTTTTATCGGACCGACCGAGTACAAGTAGTCCTTCCGCCACGGGGACTTCATCCTCTCCCCAACACACAGCATAGTACGGCTCCAGCAGAAACGCTAAAAGGGCTGGTTTGCTTACCCTAGGGAACGCATGGAAAGAGACGCGCCTTGAGGCGACCACGTATAAGGCGACACATTGAAAGCATCGGGTTGAAGCTCTTGAAGGTGAAGAGGCAGAGACAAAACGATCAAAACAATAGAATACAGTAGAAGAGAGAATTGTGATCGCCGAAAAGGGTTCCCAGAGCAGCCTGAGAACTAAGTGGAACCGTTCCCGTCGCCAACATTCGTGACAGATGTACGGCGGGAACTTGAACGCGTGCAGTCCTCCCGAGTTTTCTGAACTGTTTTCCAAAACAAGCACCACAATGCTTCGTCCTTTTCATTCTTATCGTGAATGATGAGCCTCAAGTCAGTGAGTTATTTGTTAGATAGAATCATGATTTTTGAGTGGACGACTAATTTAGCATTGTGACTGTGATAAAAACTTATTGGATTGATAAAAGCACTAGAGTGGAGTAGAGTATCACTGGACTTCACTGGAAAAACGGTGATCATTAGTGATCCACTATGTATACCCTTCATGACTATAGCCTGGACAAATTGTAATCGGTAGGTAAAAATCAAGACACTAGGCTGACTAACAAACTCGAGTGAGCTGCATACAAATCAGCTATTCAGTAGCAGCTAAGGAAAGTGAAAACGAATCTAGTGGACAACGAAACTGAGGATCAAAGCCAGTGCGTATGTAAGTGTACGCTTCCCTGGTTCCCAACAACGCCAGGCTAAATAGTTGAAAGTCACAGCCTGGGATTAAATGGAACTGGAACAACGTAGGGTCGCAAAAAGTACCTCTGAACCGACTTGAGTGATTAAAATGCAAGAAGCAGCAATCTGTGAGCGGAATTCGGTCAAATATCGGCGAACACAGTTTCCAGGACAAAATGCTCTTTTTGCTGAGATTAAGATGTAGTGCAGGAGAAAAACAGCTGAGGAAAACGCAGCTCTACGGGCGGGCGAAAGATTCACTGACATGATAATTGCGAGCCGGTCAGCGGCGGTCCACGAAAAGCCAGACGAACGCTTCCGACAGGTTCCAAGCCGCTAGCGTGTCCAACCGTGACTGAGGTACCCATACGACAAGAACTCACGAAGTGGGAACGGAAAGCGAAGGAGAACTATGTGGCCCACATATAAAGTGCTCGGGATTCGGAGCTAGTGGTGGCGGTGTGGGTCGCCTACTTCATCAGTGGTCATTGCTGCTTATTGCTATTCCGTAGAAAACAAGGTCAGAGGTGTGGTGGGCCTGAAACCGTACAAAAGTTTGCAGACAAGTAGTTCTGGCAGTGATCCACCTTATCACTTATGAGATTGGGTAACTCTGCCTAATTGATTGAGCGACCCTGCCTAATTGAATGTCCAGACCAAGACGTGCAGCCGGTTCGATTCGAAGTAAATGAATGAGAAATGTGACCAGTTATAACTGTTGCTCTAGGTAACTAACGTCAAGCAAGTTATTCCTCCGTGAGCGACCCTGAAATTATTCGAAGGGAGTGATTATGAGAGGGAGCGCTCCCGGGGAAGTATAGGGGCCCTACGAAGCAGTAGCTTGACTGCCAAGGAAGCGAGATGTAGCGCTTCTATAGCGAAAGATGGCTGTCGTGCAGTACTTTTAAATCGTCACGCCCCCCAGGCGCTCCACCCCCTAGTTTAGATGGTGATTTGAAGAGCTGCGTTTCCAGCAGTGGCGCAATCGGAGCAACTCGACTGGAGCATGCACTGGCACTTTGCCATCAAGCGCGTTGTAAGAAACTCGTCATACGTCCGCGTCTTAGCCGCTGCCCGTACGCGAACGAAAATTGAGGGCCACTCAAAGGGGACCCATTTTGCGTTGTCCTGACAAACTTTAGCATTACCACCCAAGAATGTACAACGTTCAGATTAGAAAAGGCGATCTAATTGGTACCTGATTTGTTTTGGTTCCAAAGCTGTTTAACTTGTAGGTTCTCGCCCAACGACAGCTCCTTATAGCCTTTACTCTAGCCGTAATGAAGGCTGTAAGGAGTACTGGCAGTACTATTCCGAGAAAACAGGTGGAAGTCAGCGCAGGTGAGATAGATGCCTCAATGGGTCTGTTGAAGGATCTTTCTGCAAGGGCTGCCTAATGAATACCTGAATTGAGGCGTAACGAAGAGATCTAAGTTGTGCTGAAACCGATAGGGTGAAATCTGCACCGCAATAGTCGATTTCAGCATACCCTAAATGGCCTGCAGTTGACCACTTTGACCTAATGATGTTTGAGTTCTTCCGAAACCGACAACTAGCGCCCTGCTTTCGTTATACGTTCTGATAGCCCCGAATGCCACACATATGGAAACTGTGAATAGAAAGTGTTTATGAACAAGAAATGCGACTTCCGCTGGAGAGCGAGCGAAAGCGGCTGGATCTGGGCACTCGCCGCATCGTTCAGTTGCATCTCGGAGATCGAGAATGTCCCAAACCTGTTTCCAGAATGAATCACATCCTTTCAAAACAGACAACAATCTAAAGAATACAACTGCAGGAAAAACGAAAACATGGTCGCAAGATCGACAAGGCATCCTTCAGAATGGTTTCAAAAGTCGGATGGAGGTGGCGTTCTTTTTTGAGAGTTCCGCCAGCTTTCCAGGAAAACCCACACACACACATTATTTGGTTTGAAGGATAAGTTCTCCCTTTTTTCCCTAGCGCTGATCATGCGTTGCAAGGTTCGAAGTTCATGCTACTCTTCGCCACTTGGTGCGCCCATTACTGCGCCTCATTGAGGGAAAGTTGAAAGATATTAGCCTTGGCGATAGTATGATAGTAGGAGGCCAAGCGGAAGGGAAGGTATCTTTGACAGGGGTGCTTCTTGTTCCCTCGATAGAAGGACGTGCATGCAGAAATTCGCAACTGAACAGTGTAATGGTAGCTCCTTCCTCTTTTTCCGTCTCTTTCTAAGTAAAGCTGACCAGCGGGCGTGAATTTTTCAGAAAACTATTTGGTTGAACCATAATTCCTGACCGAATTTTTAGAATTAATTTTCTTCATGTCAAGTTAGTCTCATTACGAAATAAGTTAGTATGTTTGAGGAGGCATCAGTACCTTTAACTATGATGTTTCAGAAGATCGCATAGCAATGGGGTTACTATGCAGGGATTTGAATTGATCAACCACCAAAGCAGGCGATCATGGTTAACGATCATTAAAACAAGAACCTCGCAAGGAGTGCAGTAAGCAAGGCCAGCGCTGTGTTTGCCTCAGTCTTTGCATGCTGAGCACTGAGCTATTGCCGTGCACTGAGCTATTGGCTTGAAAGCATCGGCAAAGACGATACAAGCTGCAAAGTTCGACCTCATCCAAGGCGCCCACTCACTTTCGATGGGAACTCATTGCGCTATGAATCGAGAGTTCATCCGGACGCTACCACCTGAAATTTGTAGCAGATACTTGGGCACAGCGGGTGCACCACCACAAGCCGTGTGAGTGGAACGGACTGTAGCAGAATGAAGTTTTAATAGAAACGACATGCATCGACTGACCGTGACCGAGAAGCATACCTGACCATGTGCAGAAATTTCATTCTGGAAAAGCCTGGATTTTCCCTAGTCGTCACCAGAGGAGATGAGTCATGAGTCCACTACGACAACAATACGCGGCACGCCTTATGGCTATTCCGCAGCTTGAACCCACCATCTCACTCGAAACACGAGTTCTTTCATCAGAGGAAATCACCCCCGATTTGTAGGATTCGCCGGGTATTCCGCTTTGAGAACCACTTCATCTTATACAGAAAACTACTGCGAAGATAACCATGAAATAACTCCCGAAGTTGGCCGCAGCAGTGCGAGAGAAGCATTTGAAATGTCTCAAATTCTCCTTCCTCCGGATGAGTGCCCGACCTCACATTGCGAAGATAACTCGCCACCTTCTGAGGGAAACTGGCTGGATCGCGATACCACATCCATCGCATAGCACCAACACTACTCTATCGTGCTATCTACTTCCCGATGCTCTGAAGCAGAACCTTCGACAGAAAGGGGTCACTGAGCACAACCACCTCAAGTACGACTTCTCCGAACTCTTCTTCCCATAGCTTCACTCGTTTCGAGAGGAGTGCATCCATTCACTCCCTAGCGAATGGACTCATATCAGAAATTGCGAAGGTGGTTATATTGTTGATCCGTTATTCTTCGGGGAAGAAAAAACTCAAAAAAATAAAAGTGCCGAAATTCGAGAAATTATGGTTCAGCCTAATAGATAAACAACATCATTTTTAGTTTGGATGTTCCCTACACCAACGCTTGCCCTCATGCGCAGTAAGCTTGATAACATGCGAATAATAGGACTACTTGCCATGTGCGCCTTTACGAATGAGAAAAATCGACAGTAATGAGAGCATTGCAAATGTGTAGATAGTTAGCAATAGAGGATTTGAATTAGATGAAACAGTGCTCCGCTAGCGTAACTTGTAGCACATTTGCCCGGTAACCGAGAGGAGCGGGTTTGAGTCCCGCATAGGGCGAAGGTTTTTTCATAACCCAGTATTCCTATGAAACATTTGCAAGACGAACTGCGGACAAAACAGTAGTTAACAGACGAAAACAATGAGAGATCCGTTCTTATTTGCTCTGTCAGCGGTCAGAAACATGACGGGTTAGGAAACTACTTATGTGAAAATGGTACAATGTAGGAGAGTTTATACCAAAAATGCTGGCTGCTTTTTTATACTAGCTGGGGTAGAACACATCGGTAGGCCTATGCAGTCTATGTATAAAGCAGAAAACATAATGCATACGACGTTAACCAATCCCTTTGTATGAAAATCATCCCGTACTTCCATTACATCTACTCTGAATCGTAGTGGCATCACGAAGACGATTAGGCCTGCACATTGAATCGCAGGGACCATCCAATGCACAAATCTGTATTTTTATCATCTCGGATAAATCTGGCATCGTACCATTTGTCCCTGAGTCATGAAAGGCGTAACTAGCAACAACACTGTACGATTCACGATTTGATCCTTGCGCGAACATGCGCGCGGTAAGCAGCAGCGCCCGTTTGCCATTACACCACTTCCGCACAACTATAAGTACAGATCAGATAACTGTGCCTTCGAACTTCTGAATGCTTTAGGATAGAAATTCATGCACAGCGTAAAAGGTTATCTGATTCTGCAGAAGTTTGCATACTGTTGACCTGAAGGAGGTCCTAATGTTATCCAGATCATCTATGGAAGAACACCAGGCTAGACTCACTCGCCTGCAAGCTCCCATAATAGAACATGAGGTTTCCTACTTTGGAAGAGAGATTTCATGTTGGATTCCGCTC
>KZ345263.1:135431-146523 GCA_002352805.1 Teladorsagia circumcincta
GGAGACAACAGTAGCATGAATTCACGCAAGGAAGAATTATTGGTTAACTGGAAGAGGGAAGATGTGTCCAGGAAGTCGTTGCTTCTCACAGCATTGTTTTGTGCGGATGGGGAGCAATACAGACCACAACCACTGCTGCCCATAGAGGGGTAGATGGTGAATCACAAACAACAGCAACAGCAGGTGATTGCTACGCTTTGCAACAGGCAAAAATTAACCCACGTCAGTCGCAAGCTACAGTTACAATAACATTTATCAGGATTGTGAGGCATCTAATCCCGGGCTGAATAATGGCACAGTGACCGTATCAGCATGGTCTCTCTGAGTGAACGACGGTTTCTGGTGTTTCTTCAAAACCTGCGCATCGGCGGTAACATTTGCTAAGTGCCGGGACACTAGCGATGGACCACCGATTTGGATGATCGCGTTCTCGTCTCAGGTAAGATCAAATTGGGTGTGAATAGTGATTTTGGACTTACCCGCACGTGGCGAGAATAGGAACACGTTATGCACCCAGGACCATCGTTTAACGTGATTTTTAGATAGTCCATTCGATATGGTGTGGGGAGGCATAATGTTGCAAAGGCGTGTCAACCTCCCAACTCCTGGTCGCGGAGTGCTTTCTGATCGACGCTATTGTGACGTTATACTCCTCACTTATGTGCATCTTTACATGAGTGTCTTTGACCTCAGCTTCAATCGTATGGAGGAAAAGGTGCGAGAGCATCGAGCAGCCCAGGTGGAAAACTCTTGAAAAGCGGGGACTTCCGGCGATTGATGAAGTTTACCCGCTTTCCCGAGTCAAATTCTGTGGGGCACGTGTGGCATGCATTCAGAAGAGCTGTTGTAGCGCATCCCCGTGCGCCAACAACTGTCCAGCAGTCGTCGATCCCGGTCTTCAAAGAATGGAGCGCTTCTCTGCAAGAACTTTCAACCAACCTGTTGCCAGTATTGGAGCTCGTGGCAGAGCATGCTTTGCAATCCGTAGTGTTCATACACCCCATCAGGAACCAGCTCCTCTCTTCTGAATGCCTACCATAAGTTGGAATAGCCTCACCCATTGAACGCTTGAGACAGGGTATTTGAAGGAAAATGTCTTTTCTAATCGTCCCGTTGCGCTTTTCTGCTAATAACTCTCTGCACAGTATCGCAACATTCACTACTGTGTATGTGCCAAATTTGATCGACCTAGGTTAGCTATCAATCAGATATCATGCGAAAGTAGCTTCGGTCCCTAAGTTTTGCACACCAGTGTAGTTGAAAAGAGAAACGAAAAAGAAATTAGAAAAGAAGTACAGAGCGATTAATGTGTCTTTATTATTCTTTATGTACTTACATCATTGAAGAATTTGAAGGTTGTCGTGCAAATTGATTCAGATTCACATGAGAAAATAATCATCTCGTTTTGACAGAAAACAACGCAAAAAACCCTTCATCCACGCTCCACTTATGGAAAGCGTTAACTGCAGGCTAAAGCACACATTTCTGTAGTAAGCCAAGGAAATAATGCCCTTAGTCGAAGTGCTGCTTTTAAGAGAAGTAGCGGTTTGGTTCATGAATGTGCAAAGAACCCGCATATTTCCACAGAAATGGTCACAAAAAGGAAATATAAGGACTGCAGCCAAAACAGGAGCGACTGCTACGAGAGCGCTTGTCGAGGAGGGAGGTGATTGGCTTCATGAAATCTGTAATGAAGCAAAGAGGGGTATTTGGCCAATGTAGCTCGTCCTCCCGCATGAACTCGACCACTTAGAGACATAACAGAATTTCTGTGAGAAGTGTCATACAGAATATCTGGGGCGTAATTTAACGAGACGACCAAAAAGGTGTGTAAATCGGCTCCGAGGCCGATAATGGCGTCGTGAAGGGTGCAGTTCGTCATAACTCGTAGGATTTCCTAGCCATGGTGCCCTCTCTGTCGACGAATTTCGCAGAATTGGGTCTTTTTGATTACTAGCACAATCGCGATTGGATCCATTACGATGACCTTTCGTCGACTTTGGGCATGCCCTTTTCGGATCTCGGCAACCTCAGACTGGCTGATAGTCGAAGGTCAACACGGTCTATCAAGTAGTTGTCAACTTATGATAATAGGGAAGGATGGAGCACACAACGGCCAGCCTTCTTCAGTCCCTTCCTGGGATACACCACGCATTCCACTTTCATTCGGAATCGTAGTGGCATGAATGCTTTATGTTCCATGCAACTACATACTTGCGAAGGCGAGCAGATGTCAGTCTGCTTATGGTAGTTGACAGTTCTTGCGCTGCAATTCATTGGAAGATACATGACTGGAAAGTGCTTATACATAAGTTTAACAGTCAAAATTATACAACGAAGTTGCAATGTTATTTTGTGCCAACGAGGTCTTGTGGGGACTTTATTAGTGGCCTAACGACAGATCGTATTCCTCAAAGGCCCGCCCACAACCACTGGAGCAGAACAGCGCCACTCTAGGTCAGTTATGGTTAGTGCCTGAGTAACTGAATATTCAACCATAGCTGACCTGGAGTGGCGTTGCTCTGCTCTCGCGGTGATGGAGTGGGTCTTTGAGAAAGAGATCTCGTCGAATCTTCAGGCCACTAACAAAGTCTCCACCTAAAAACCTCGTTGGCAAAAGAACAAAGTTGTAATAGCAACAGTGCCGAGGTTCTACGGAGAGAGAAGTTGCAAATTATGCAACAGAAGTCCATGCAAAAAGCCCTGGTGCACTGATAAGCGCCCCATTTCTGTAGTTTTTCAGAAGAAGAGTTGTACCACACGAATGGATTGAATATGGCAGTCAAAAACATGGCGCATTCCATTTCACCACTGTGCACTGCTATTGGAGATTACCGAGCAGTTTAACCTATAGAAGAAGCCCTGACTTTGCTTATGTGGGCAACCTTGAGAGAATAGAAAGCACTAAACTTCATCCAAAAGCACGAGCTATTTGATTGTGTGCTTAGTCATCTCAATGGAATCACAATTCAGGTGTAAGAAGCTGTTTAAGTCCCTTTACTCACTCAGGCATGTTTTACTAGCCTCGAAGGCGTGAAGTGGATGGACTTGCCTATTGAAGGCAAGCCCCGGACTAAAACTAAAGTTGAAGGGTGCTTCGCAATGATGGTTGAGCAACGGGTGAAGTGAACGTGGAGAAGAACAAGCGAGCGAAACCATCGAAAACGCTGAAAAAAAGCCAACTCCGGAAACTCCGGGAAAGTAAAGTAAGGTCAGATTTGGTACGACGAAGAGACAGATCAGATCACGCGAGAGAGCACGCCATATGTGAGAGCAAGCTGACGTTCACCAGTCGTGGTGGGTGGAGATAGTTGCAATGGTCGTCAATGGCTGCAACTTCATAACCATTAGCGCCCTAACCGCGCACTCTGTGCGGCGGGCGTGGCACGATATTTGTAGGCACGGGCTCAACAATTTTCCTATACCGTATCGTTCCTACCAGTGCGGCTAATCTCGGGGGCTCGGCTTTTAGACCGAGTTCCATCCAAGGCCACACTCACTTAGACATCTAGGTGGAATAGGTGTGCAAAATTGCTGCCCAGTCCGATAATAGCGTCGCGAAGGGTGCACACCGGACCACATCATAACGTCTATTTATTGCACGAACCACAGACCGGTGCATACATAATGCACAACTTCAGCGAGGAATTCGAGATATTGGGAGGGACAGTACAGTTGCGGAAAGAATAGAGAATCGCATTCTTGAGACGTCGTTAACAGAAATGTGAGAACCAGATTATGGGAAAGAATGGCTGCATTTTGCCTCAATAATTGAGCCCCCTGCAGCTATTATCCGCGTTTTTGAAATCGTCGGTGGTCCACAACTAATACTAGTGCTTGAGAATAAAATGTCTTGATGACAACTGGTGTCTAGAACGTGGCTCACACTACCACTGGAAAAAGTCACAGCTAGCTGCTGCTGCGTTTAGGAATGACACGATTACGACGGGGTGGTGGACACTTCTCCTGAACCCATCATCAGTTGGTTAGAATTCGCTGGTGGAACAAGCAGCGTCGAAATCATGTGAGTCGACCTTATCAAGGTATTTCCAGAATGCTCTGCTTTTTCGAAGCGGTTTTTGCATTATGTAGGCACATAAGTGGAACATCACCTATGCTTCATTTTCATGAACAGTCGTCTGACAGCCAAAAAAGCGGCAAAACGTTGGTCCATAGTTATATTCCCGTGAAGAGAAAGTTTTGCATTTCCGACTGGCGGCGCTTGCATGATGTTGCAAAATACAGGGTGCGTCAAAATGGCTCGCTCAAATTTTCACCCTTGTAAGAACTGTAAAACAATAAATTGAAGGCTCGTTTTCTAATGAAAGTTCATGAATGAAATGCCACCATAAAACCCGGCTTAACATCTCAAAGTGCCTCCTTCGCTTTAGTCTTTAGTTGTAAGGAGAGGTCGTCCACTGTGACGCGTAGGTGAGGCGCTCTGAATAAATTTCTTCCTAAACGTGGAGCAGGTCCGTTATCTTGGCTGCGGCTGGGTGGTGTTGTTACGAGCAGGCCTTGCTCTCTAAGAAGCTTAACACGAAATATTCCACTCTGTTGAAGTAATTGCTTCTGAATGATCGTAATTGAGCGCTGGTTAGACCAGGGCTGGCCGGTCGACCCTGGCTACAGGTGAAAACTTGTCCTGAAACGTCTCTACTACTTCCACAATCCGTAGATCTTATCTCTCTGACTTACTAATCCTCTGTATTTAACTAGGAAAAAAACTATGAAATCAGTTTTTGATTGTTAACTGCTGTTTTGGAAAAAAAACTATGAAATCAGTACCGGACGGTTTCTAAGAATCGTGGATAGGGTTGAAGCCGCTTTCGAATACGTCTTTCCCCCAAAAGGAACTTGAGTGCAGGGCGAATGGCAGAGATGGCTGATCCGTACTGGACGCCCCAATTTTTTTCTAGTGCTGTTATGCGCATCGTCGATTTCTCTTTTTCATGGAATTCAATAGAATTTAGTCCGCAAATGGAACTATCAGTAAAGAAACTAGTGAGAATGTTAGAAATAATAAATCAGTAGGAATCATGAGCAAGAAAAAAAAGAATGTCATCTGCAAAAATATCGGTAAAACCACGCACGATGTATCAATCAGGAAATCATTTCACTGGAATATTTTCTGTCTCAAGAGAGTTATTTGGCAAACAAAAGCCCTTTACATCTACACCGAAATAATCTCGAAGAAGTCTCTATCGAAAATCTGGCTTCTCAAAAAATTCAATTTTCAACCTGGAAGGGTCAATCTTTTCATATCATCACACTTCCCTGCTCTTGTATTCAATTTGAGAACACCGAAATCCCTCCATGAGAACCTCTCCGTTTACGTTGAATCGAATTCAAAGCGCTTGGCGACGACAAGACCTGATTTGAGAAGCGTCACTCATGCACTTATGGTCCAAAATTGCAAAGACATTTGAAGTTCTATTTCTTGCTGTGAGGCGTGAAGGTCGGCCATTTTCATCCTTGTCGTGCAGTGGCGCGAGCCTGAACCTACATATGTGTTCAGTTTCGGTTAGACTTCATGGAATTGAAATTGTTATCACCCCCTTTCAGCCTCTGCCATGCTCGTGCTTCATCCCCTCGATCTGTGGGAGATTTTTGAAGCAGTAAATCTCAACTTGAACCGCTTCTGCTTCAATTTTCCTTGAACACATGTTCTCTATAGCGTATCCCTCCCCCATTCACATGCCGGTGACGACATCGCCACGGTTTCCGACGCGGGCCCCGGGTTTGCGACCCCCTCCCTATTCCATCAGCAAAATGCGACCCCCTCGTCGAATAGTTCGAACAGACGGTCGACCCTGCTCACAGGATCCACTACAGGCCGTCAGAAGACACAGTTCATTGTTTCTGATAGGGAATTCATCGATATAATACGCAAGATCTGCGAAAGGCTGTGCGTTTTTATGGCGGGCGTCGATGTTAGTTGACCTTTTGTCGGTATTATAAAAAGTGAAGGTAACGCCATCGGTCATAAATCCAAGCTGAGCTTAGTATGTAACGCATAAAAATGCGCAACCGAAAGAGGTTCCACCCTACCATACCAGATTGTCAAATCCGCTCCCTTACTCCTTTCTAACATCTTCCTACTTGCCACTGCTTGCACTGCTCACTTTATCGTAGTAGCTTCCACTGTTCTAAAACATACTATCCGATTAGGTACTGTTGATGTGTACGTGCTGCGCACAAACTATTATGTCGACATTTTTTGTCTTTCAGACGCAATATCCCTTCCTCAAATGTTATTATGCAGCAAAGTACTCATCTCTGATTACTATTTGAGGTACCATACACTCCTTTTGCACTCACATTGGTAAAAGCATCGATAGGGCTATATGCATTCAGTATATGGTGACTTTGATTGAATGCTCTCAAGCAAAGCGATATCACCAGACTGTGACGGGGGATGAAGAGATCAATTGGCCTCTATTGGCCATTAACCGTCTTGACGCTGACGGCCGCTGCAATTGCTGCACTACTACTATTCATTTTTGTTTGTTCAGAGGTTCAAGAATAAATGCAACTCCGAGGCGCGCTTGAAACTTACAAGGGAAGGTCATTAGGCCAACCCGGCCAAATGAAATGAATTATACATTTCCATACTCGGCTTGAGGCGCTGAGCTCAAATCTGCTTTTCGTATCTGCTAAACACTTCTCTGAAAAGAGTTACGGAGGGGTTTTTTTTTGCCCATACTTTCCTGTGGTTTGCCTGCAATCACATGCAAGTGCCGCTATAAACGCCACGAGTTTCTTTTGAATAGCTGACAACAGCGAGCTTCGGTGGCGCAGCTGGTAACACTCTTGCTTCACGAGCAAGGGGTTGCGGTCCCCAGCGGAGTTTCGTGTTTTGCTTTTTTTTAAACATAGCTGAAATGTCTTTTTTAAAGCGTTATTCCATCAACAGTCGCCAGAAGCTGCACCTATGAAGAGTTTACAAGCAGGTCCTCTCAAGTTCGAGCACTGCTCGCCAGTGAGTACCTATGGTGCAGGTGGTGCAGGTTCCAGGCTTTTCTGTGGCGAGTAGGTACCATATTCTTGTTCAAGGGATCAAACTACCCATAGAAACGGGTTTCTAACCAAACCTGAAGTTATCACCTAATTGAGAAAACGCGGAGCCGTCAGAAGGTTATCGCTCCCCAAACAGCAGTTCTAGAGTTGACCAAAAATCGACGGCGGGGGAAAGGGGAGAGAGGGGGTTGTTCTCACAAATAATGCCTTGTAGATCTTAGAATGATGCAGACGAGCAGGTCAGACATTATTTTTATAATTTCTGGAGTGTGTTTAGAAGGGTGACTCCGCCCCAATTCGAGAATTTTGTATTAGGTTGATGGATGAGTGAGTAAGCGACTGGCCGAAATTTCGAGTTTAGGTCAAAATTTCAGATTTGGCCAAAATTTTGCCTAAATGGGGGATCCGACTCCCTGATTACGAATATCGCACTTGTTTACTGCGAAAAGGCCTGGCGCCTGCGCTACAGGGCCTAGAGTGGTCAGGAGCGCATGTCGCCCAACTTCGTCATTGACCCCCCTTAAATTCTTTGCGCAGGTAAGTATACGCAAGTGTGTTGGACTAACGCTATCGGAAACACTCCAAGCTATTTTACTGCAAACAGCAAAAGAAAAAGCTTGCCAAAGAATCGATCCCAGGACCTGTTTTTTGTGAGTCCAGACCACTGCCACTGCGCTATTCTGCTTCATGATTTTTTTCAGAGAAGCGTTTAGCAGCTAAGAAAAGCATATTCGAACTCAGCGTTGCAAGGCGCGTATAGTGATATACATCTCATGTTAATTGGCCGGGTTGAGCAAATGTCCTTTCCTTGTTAGCCATGATTCCTGCGACATCCTTTCATTGAATGGTTTTCTCCAACGATCATAATAAATATCGACACCTCCAGTAAACAAAGCAGTCACAAACAAGTACATCATTCACTACAAGTTTTTCTAGAATAATGTTCTACACAAGTCCATCCAAAAGCTACAATTTATCAATCTATATTAGCGGATAAGATTTACAGAAGCTGGCAAATAAAAAAAGTCCGTTGAAATAGAGGGTACGAGCGGTCGAAAATAATGTACCACACACTGACTGCGCAGTCCAGTAGCATAAGTTCACCCTGTCGTGGATTATTCATAGTACCTTTTCGTAAATCCGATTAGGTACTGTTTATGTGTACGTGCTACGCACAAACTATTATGCCGGCACTGTGACTCATTCGATGGCTCATCTTTTATCCCCACAGCGCATAAATCAAGACCAGTAAGTCCAATTTGTTCGTAATATTTACTCTTACTACATCGACAATCTATAGCACGATAATTGACAGTGAGTCTGTAGTTAACACTATTAAATTTGAAAAAATTGCCATTTAGAGTGATTTTTGAATTGCAGAGAATCCATCCTATCTTGGCCTATGTTACATTTATTGTTGTCCTGTGGCAGCCTTCAACAACGCGTCAGCAACCTGAAATAACCACTTTGGGTGACTCAACGCAATCTCGAAAAAAACCTTGAATAGCTGTGCACACAAGAAAGCGAAAGCTGGATGGTTCTTTCATATTTCTTAAAGCAACACTCCCAGATGGAACCTGTGGGCTGACAGCGATGATAATGAAGACGTACAGGGGGGCCAAAAAAAAAGTCACTTTGCCCATGAAGAGAATCATCAAACTTTTTGTTGCAAAGACTGCCGCTATAATTCGTAGTTTTGCGTCGATATATTCCTTAGATGTCCCCCCATAAGCAGAAGCAGGCCCACCTTCACTGCCTTCACCCTCTCCAGAATATTACGTCGTCCGTCATCACCGTCGAGCTCTAGGAGACTTACAATAATTGCTCCATTCTGGAGCTGATACGCATTTTTTTTCAATCGGCTAATTGGTGAATAGTTTATAAGAGACACTAGCAGTGACTATACAAGATAGCTTTGGGCCAACGTTCCGGAGTCGTCGTAATGGTCTATGGTTTCTCGACGACCTCGTTGAGATCGTACCGTGCATCATGTTTCCGTGGGTAAATATTCTGATGTCGTCGGTGTAGAGGAGCCCCATGTAATTTTTCTGATGGAACAGAAAGTGCTCTTCAATATACAATTAGACTCATTTGGTTTCATTTTGGAAAAAGGCAATTTATTTTGCTTCGAACATGGGTGGAAGTGACTTTTTTTTGGCCCCCCCCTGTAGATGCCGAAACTAGAAATGAAAAAAAGAAGACTGCCGATGAAGCCCGAAACAAGAACACCCCTCAAAAAAGGAAGAACGGGGCCGGACGAAATGTAGGACTTGCCTGATCCACGGCTTGACTAACCCGCGCGTATTTGAATTAAGCAGTGTTCAGAGCTTACGAACTCGAATCTGCGAAAAGAATTATATACGTATTGACCACCAAAAACCGCAGACGCACGAACGCGGAGGCGAAATGGTGCAGATGCGTATCGACGTCGTAAACCACGCCTGTAGCATTCGTGCCGCACAATCGTGACAATGCTACGAAAGTGCGACACGAATGGCAACGCCCAACTAGCCAAAAGGTACTGATGCATATTGATCGCAAGAGGATTCGCAAATTCGAAAGTACGATTCGTCGCTCCGCCCACTTCTGCGGATCGATACATATCTTGTTCCTTTCGAAGGTGCGCAAATGCGATCGGTTCGAGCGTCTGCCTCGTGGGGCGCAATGTCTGAACAATGCCTTAGTCGCTACGTTGTAATCCACGTTGCGTACCATGGAGAGTGCGCGACGTAACTCGTCCAAATGCTGAGACTAGTCGCCGAATACTGATTTCGTGAAGTCCTAGCGCCATTCTTGCGCACTTTGAAGACGCGACAATTCTTTGCTACTCGTGGCCTACTCTATCCCACCCACTGAATAGATAATAGATTCTTCGACACAACTCTTGCTGGGAATGCTGCTTTAACCCTCATTCGATAGATTATATGGGCCCTAACCGAATTAAATGCAAGGAAAGTCAACAAAAATCACCTCAGCTCGAATCAGAGCTTCAGCCTTAGCTAATTCACTTCCTTCTACTGCAGCACGTTGAGCTGCCTCCAATTCCGTTCGCGCAGCCTGAAAGGTTCAGAAATTACAGAATATGAAGGGGTCAAAAGAAGAAAAAAGAGGATAAATAATATTTATAAGATATCCAGCGCATCAACGAGAACATATCGTTAATAGTCAAATCTCGTCCATATGACTTCTTAAAAATATTAGTGTTTCACTTTACTCTTAACAAGGATCTCAGATGAAGAAATGTCGCTTCCTATCAACTGTGGCAGCAAAAATGACTACAACAGGCATATGAAAGGCAGAATAATATCGCACAAGTTTGTACAAGTACTAGCTACTGTACGGCTAATACTCTGAAGGCTGTGCGTATCTCTTCCCACGAAAACAATTTTATGAGAAAACTCGACTCACTGCTTGGTCAATATCTTCGATTTTTACAACTTCTTCGGCTAGTACTTGGCAAGTACCATCGATATTCATCGACAGCGTGCCGGAGGAGACAAAGAGCTTCGTCACGTTACCTTAAAAGTTTAATTTCAGTAGATCACTTCACTGATACAATTGTAAATAGAAAAGCATCAGAAATATACATGTAACCCTCATATCACTGCCAATGTCAAGATGGCATAGACAGGAATAATTCAGGTCAATTGTTATCGCACCATTTTTACAAGTGTCTTAGAAATTACCTAAAGACACCCTGAATAAAAGTGCTTTTATTGCATACCGCAGTTTCACATATGTGCACGCGACTGCAGTCATTCAGCAACTTCAGTATACACAATTAAGAACTAGTAGCAACGAGTGAACCATTTCGACTATTGAATTGTGTTGTCACATCAGAGAACGTGGACAAATCATTTCCACAGTAAGCTTGACTGACTGTGGCTTTTTTCTGTGACCTCAATGCTAACCAACGTTTAGAAAATGCTTTCCCACCTTTCCCACCAAACTCAGAAATGAAATAAAAAATGTCTCACCGTAAGTTCAGATTGATCTACCTAAAGGCAGACAATTGTACAAGCAAGGTACTCAATCATCATACAAATGCAACATAAATCAATTGGGGTGAGCA